>APFE030163504.1:203187-253747 GCA_000404065.3 Pinus taeda
TTAAAATAATTTTATTCTATAAAATTTGGGTGAATCATTTGTACAAAAAAATGGAAATTAGCGAATGTTTTTTTTGGAAAAAGTATAGAAAACTAGCCCATGGGCGAATATTAGCCCCTAAAATTTTCCCTGATGTGGATATGAATTCATATTATGTTATGGACAAGGTAGGCCGAGGGATATATCAGAAAAATGAAAGTAGTGTGGTTTGCAACATGTTGGGACAAGCATGGATAAGATACTAGAAGCAAGGTTGCTTGGTAGAGACAATGTGGTTTTGGATGTGTGGTACTACTATTGTGAATTTATTGTATATGCTATACATGTTGCATCTGTGATGTTGTGCACATGTGGTGTTGTGTATATGTAGTGTCTGTACATGTTGTTTATGCAATGTTATGTACAAGGTGGTACAAATAGTGTTGTGTGAATATTTCATATGCAATGGTGGGTATAGATTGTGCTATGTACATGTTGGATATGCAGTGCTATGTACATATTGTATTGTGCACGTGATGGATATGCAATGTTGTGTGCATATGGTGTTTTGCGCATGTTGGATATGCAGTGTTGTGTACATAGGGTGATATGTACATGTTGTATATGTAGTGTTATGTACATATGGTGTTGTGTGCATGATTGTACAAGTGGTGCTGTGAGCATGTGGTTCCATGTACATGTTGTACATATGGTGATGTGTGCAGGTGGTGCTCTGTACATGTCATGCATATGGTGCGGTGTACATGTGGTATCGTGTACATGTCGTGAATGTGGTGTTGTGTATGTCTGGCGTTGTGTACACGTGATACATGTGGTATGATGTACATGTGGCATTGTGTACACGTTGTGCAGGTGGTGCCGTGTACATGTGATGTTGTGTACACGTTGTGCATGTAGTGTTGTGTATAAGTGGTACTGTGTGCATGTTGTACATGTGGTATTATGTGCATGCCATAAGTGTTGTGTTGTGTTGTACATTGGGTGTAGGTGTGTGTGTGCTATGTTAGGTGTAGGTACATGTATTGTGTGGTGTTGCACGATGTGTTTAGATTTATGTGTTGTGATGTACATTGTGTATGTGTACATGATTGTAGAAAGGAAAAGGAACTGGGCGTGACAACCGATTTGGTGTGTGTACAAAAAGAACAAAGGCAGAAGTAAGGATCGATGAAGGATAAGTATCGATATTTTATTTCAGTTTTATTATACATGTGATCTATGATTCTGTTTTATGATGGTTACGTGTGATTTATGATTTTGATCTATGATGGTTGTGTTTTAAGCTAACCTAATGTACGTCATGATTTGGCCAAAGATGCTAGTTTGACTTGTTGTGATAGGAAGTATACATGATTGCAAGTGTACCTCATTGATGAGCTACCAATTAGGTATGATTTGAAGTTATTTCAATTTATTTTGAATCTAATGGAAGTTATGTGTTTGGTATAGGAAGCACGAAAATGTCCGGTTGGGTGGTTGAAATTGACTGAAATAATTTGCAACGACAAAAGTAATTGGAAAATGTAGCAGTATGTTGGTAAAGCACTTCAGGAGTAGGGCCATTGTGGGACACTCCTACCCGTTAGTGTCCATTGATTTCCATGAGAATGATATGACTGGTATAGTGGTTTGAGGTAGGTATATGCCTTGGCTGTTTGACTTTTCGATGCGAGGAAGCCTTGCCAAGGGATGGATCACCCGAGGTAGGGGATGTTAGGGAACTTGGAAGGTGAGTGATTGCACAAAAGGAGTGACCTGATTCCTTGAGGGACTGTGTAGCAGAGAAGGGAAGGCTGGTGATATATTTGTTTTGGTCATTAGCATTTCCAGATGGAATCAAATGCACATTGGGAGTGTGCCCTAGAATAATGAGCCGCTAACTATTCGCTAAGAGGACAAGTGGCACAGGATTGTAGCGCTAGATATTAGATGAAACTTTGAATATGACAATGGATTTTGAACTTCTTGGGAAGGAGGTGAATCCTAGTATTACTTTGAAGGTGGAGGTGTGAGCCTCTGGGTTCCCTCTTTATGGATCCAGGCACTGTATCCTTTTATTTGTGGGTTTAGAAAATGTGTATATGTGTATATTATTGTAAATAATGTATCGAGATGGATTTATAAAGATCCATATATAGTATCGTTATTTTCTAGTTGAAGCACATGTGTTTAAGTATATGTGGATTGTAAATATCGTAATGAGATGTGTTATAAATCTCTAGCAAATGGTATGATTGTCATGTTTCAACAGTGGTCATTGTAAATACTGCAACAAGATGTGTTATAAAGCTCCATGGGCAATATATCTTGTTTCAATGGTTTGCTAGTTATAGGTATAATTGAACACCAAGGACAGTTTCCCCCCAAGGGGGAGGGTTCTGTAAAAACCTTGGTTAAAAATCCATGTAAAGTATATAAGAACATGGTTGATGGGACACATATTCCAAATTGAATGGTGGGAAAAACATCCTAGTGGGTGTTCATTTCAGTTATTATGGCTATAGGAAATTGGCAAAGGAAATGGAAAAGGCTTTGGAAAGGAAAGAGGCATTATTTGGCATTTATTTATGAAAATAATGGAAATTAGGAGAAAAGGGAGGTGAAAGGTCACAAGTTGCATGTGAGGAAAATGAAGGAAAATAATGGAAAATGAAGAAAATAGAGGCCTAATTGATAAAAAGGCTTATGAGGATCTGTTTGTAACATTTTGTCAGTTTAGTTTTGGAGCTCTCTCATTATTATCTCTCCCTCTCTCACTCTTGGACACTTAGAGTTTTCTTGGAGCACTTTAGCATTGGATTAAGAAAGGAAAACAAGATAATAAGAAGGAGGGAGCAAGAAAGGAAGAGCAGGATCAAGTAGCTACAACAAGATTATTTGGAGGTATTTATTTTCATGTGTGATTTCCTTGCTAGATTTGGCATGCATGGTATTACATGTGGTTCTTTTCCATCATGGCATGGGTTTTGCCAGGCGTGACAATGTTTTCAGCCTAGCCTTCCCATTTCTGGATAGTCTTGATGAGATGGGTTCTCATACTTCAGTTGAGTTGGATTGTTAGATGGATTCAAAGCTAAGTGAGTTGGATTTGTTAAATGACAAACAAATGGCCTAGTGGTCCTTGAAACATACAGTGGATCACGGTAAAGCCACTGGCCTAGTAACCCCTGAGCAAGACTGTGGGTTGCGGTAAAGCTAGGATTTTGTGCCTTAATGGGCCTAGGAATCTTTTTCGGTGAATGACAAGATATACATTAAAGCTAAGAAGTGGATTGCTCTTCGTTGGTCCTAGTAGTCCCAAGATGGGATGTACAATAAAGCCAGGAGAGTGGGTCTCGGTGTAGAGCCTAGTGATCCCTAGATCAGATTGTGGATTACGGTAAAGCCTGAGAGAGTATTAGGCACTAAAATTCCTCACGGTGTAGGAAGAGAAATCCAGTAGCATTCATTCTTTTTTGGTTCTTTTTGGTTGGTTATGAGTCCCACATTCATGCTTGGAATATGGCATGGTGATTGGATGAAGAGAGATTTGGCTCAACCAATCGATTGTCAGGTGGAACGTGGTAGTCCCATCCCTGGTTGGTTTCTATATTCATTAATGAGAAATTCATTCCCTTGGTTTTTCATGTGTAAATGCATTGGTTTATATGTGGATTTTATGGATGATGTATTCATGGTATTTCTATTGCTATTATGTTGGTTATGTATATGTTTTATGACAATGGCTATGTATGGATCTCATCATGTTTTTACTTGTAAATGAATGAAAAATGTATCTATGACCTAATAGATGATAATGTAGCTAATGATATAAGGGAATAATGATTCTTAGCAATTCTTAGATAAATATGAGACACCTATGCTTAAATTTTTTATTTAAACCTTTATCAGTCCACTATGGTCACTCATCAATATAAACCTCATGCTAAGAAGATAATGCTTCCACATCTTCAAGGCATGACTGATCGTTGCCAACTCAAGCTCATGAGTCACATAGTTTTGCTCGTGCTCGTTGAATTTCCTTGACTCATAGAAACCACATGTCCCTCTTGCGTCAAGACTCCACCGAGTCCTTTCTTGCAAGCATATTTGCAAACCACAAAATCTTTACCTAGATCTGAAATTTTTAGAACTGGAGCATTTGTCAACAACTTCTTCAACTGCTCAAAACTTGATGCACATTCCTCTGTCCATTCAAATTTATCTCCTTTCCTCTGTAATGATTTAATAGGATAGGAAATCCATGAGAAGTTCCTGATGAACACCTCTAGTAACCTGCTAGCCTCATGAATGATCTGAACTCATCCAAATTATTAGGAGTTTCCCACTCCATGATAACCCTTATCTTTTTTGGATCCACTGCTATGCTTTCCTTGGAAACAACATGTCCTATGTAATGTACCACTATCTAAAAGAAGTTGCATTTGTTAAGTTTGACATACAAATTATTCTCTCTTAGCAATATCAATACTGTTTCTCCTTTCAACTGGTTAAACAAGGTTTCGATCCTTGGCAATGTATACTTGTTATTGATTGTTACCTTGTTCAACTTCCTATAATCAATGCACAATCTAAGAGTAACATCCTTCTTCTTCACAAACAACACTAGTGCACCCCAAGGCGATACACTTTTCCTAATGCATCCCTTGTCAAACATTTTTTTCAACCGCAACATCAATTCCACTAACTTTGGAGTGCTCGTTTTGTATGGTGCCTTTGATGCTAGTGATACCCCTGGTATAAAATCAATAGAAAAGTACACTTCCCTATGGGGAGGCAACTCTAAAATATCTGCTGGAAACACACTATAAAACTACTGAACTACAAGGTTCCTCTTGAATATTTCTGCACCCTCAACATCCTTACCCTTGTCACTGGAAATATGAATTGCAAATAATACACACCCTTTCTTGCAATTGCACTTTTCCTGCATAGTTGTGACCATCCTCATTGATGTAGGATTCTTCTTTCCCTGCAAGATTCTCTTTTCCCCATTATGATCTAGGCACTCAATAATCTTGTCATAACAATCTACTTTGGTCCTATGAAGGTACAACCAATCCAAATCTAGAAGCATAATGTATGATCCCAATGGAAGTAAATTCAGATGCGCTGATGTAGGCATACCATTCGAATCAAATGAACAAACTCTTATCTAATGATGAAATCTCTTCTTAGTACCTATAGCCCACTACACCAACCAAGAGTATGCATGCACTTCTTTTCTAAAACAACACTTATCCACTAGGTCAGGATTAAGATAACTATAATTTGATCCAAGGTTAATAAAAATAGAAACAATTTGATCACATATCTTACCTTCCATCTCAATAATGGATGACTGATGATCTGCCTACTTGTTGTCCATAGCTGCATAAATCCGAGGAATGCTATGACCAACATCCCCAACTATCTGTGCCTCCTGAGCACTATAGACCTGAGGCTTTCCACCTTGGTACAATGGACAATCCTTCTTGCGATGATATTTGCCACAAATCTAGCATTGTAATGGTCCCCTACCATCACCTCTATTCTGCTGCTCTCTAGGCTATGACCCATATCCCTTCTCAACTGCATTAAACTTCTTGTAAGGAATCATATTCTCTTTCTCACTCGCATCCTAAATTCGTCCCTGCTTTGGTGGCTACTTCCCTTTAACATTCTCATTTCCCTTCAAATCATGTTTAAGCTCAACTTTACGCTTTGATTTGACATAAGTTTCCTGATGGTTTCCTCCAATGACCAAAGCTCATCAAACTCAATCTGGTCTCTATACATTGTTGAACCCATTGATGAACCTTTAAATATTTTCTTTTTCATCCTTGAGGTAAGGCACATACGTCAACAACTTCGGGAATCTTCTAGTATACTCATCATCTATCACGAAACCCATATGCAACTCATAAAACTCAGCTCTATTATCATAGTACCTCTTAGACATGTACTTCTTTTTGAAGAGTCTCTCAAACTCATCCCAAATCAAATCTTCTTCTTGAATGCCTCTGTAATTCTCCACAACTTCCCACTAGATATCTACTTTCCATTTAAGACTGAAGATGGCTATTTTGGATTTAATGTTCTCTGAGTAGTTATGCAATATGAAGAATTTCTTCATCCCAAACAACCATGCCTCTGCATCTTCTGACTTATTCATTTCTCCATTAAATTTAGGGGGCTTGAATTTCTTGAACTCCTCTGGAAAGTACTCATTCCTCCTATAAGGATGATGATGATGTCTCCTCGACGAGGAACTAGAATGGAATCCATACATACTAGTCCTCCTGTTAGGCATACACAATGATCTGCAAACTTTGACTATTTCCCCTCTATCCAACTTTTATTATGGCCGATACCTTCTACCATAGGCTCCATTAGTCTTCTCTTCCTGCACTTGACTAATCCTTAGCTGTCCCTGTCTCTACAAGTTTGACAAACTTTGAAGGATAATTGCATTAACCTCTGCCTAATTTTCTTGAGCCCTTGCAAGTCTTTCCTAAGCCTCAACCAACTTGTCATTGTATGCCTTGCAACTTCTAATCTCCACCCTCAAACTTTTTAATGTGTTTGCTATATCAGGAGAATACTTATCTCCTTTCTACCCAACTGATCTGTAGGGAGAGCCACGTGAACTGTTGTCCACCATTTTTCTCGTCATATTTGATTCTCTTCTTCTAGCAAGTATACCATGTTAGATAAATGAAATAGATACCATAATAAAAAATATACCTCAATGATATTCAGGGGAGGCTTATCTCATATGCAAAATCAGTCCACATTGATACATGTATAATCATAATCACATAAATATGAAAACATCATGAACTATAATACCGACTACATACCATGACCCCATGCATGACAACCATAACCATGAAAATGAATGCATAACCACATGTATCTATCCCATTAGGTCCAATTGTTTGAACCATGCTCTGATACCACTCTGTGGTATCAAATATCACCCAAAGAGAGCGCAACCTACACTAATACCACTCTATAATTCCACCTCCCATATCTACCCACTTTCATCAACTTGCTGGGGTAAACATGAGTGGAGGGTTACTATAACATGACTCAACCTCCTTAATGTAGTTAAGGAAGTGGAATTGAAAACTTGAAACTTTTCTTGACTTCCCGCAGGTGCTATAGGACCCCTAGGAGCTAACCATCCACTTCAGGTGCCCAACCCCTAAGTTAACTTTCCTTTTCAGTGAACTAGAGCCTTAGTCTCCCCATGATAAGGAAAACCAACAACTGTAACCCTCCAATCACTCCCATGAGCCTGCTTCCCAGCAAATACAATCTAATTTACTTAGTTCTCTGCGAGCAACCCCGAGATCTGAGCCACTTTTTCAAGACTAGGATCCAGACCTTTGCCTAGAACTTAATGAAACTCTTAGAAATGACAAATAACACAAACACAAAGCTTTAACACAAAAATTGATGAGGGACTTAACCTAGCCCATCCTAACCATGACAACCATTATGTCAAACACATTGAGAACATGTAATCTATAGGTTATGAATGCATATTTGAAAATAGAGATCTGAAACTTATCTTAGGTTTACCAAGAAGGACTAATGCCCTCTCACAATAGCTACAATAACATCTATTAGGGCATGCATTCAATAACCATTCATTTATCAATCAAACGTGATAGGAACCATAACTTGGATCTATCATAAGACCATGATCATAACCAACATATGACCATAATAATAATGATAGAACAACCATTAAAGCCACATAATAGCAAGTATAATTACTCAATAAAATAGAAGAGGAACTTAGCTCTTATTGACATATGCAAAAACCAACCAAGTCAGGGACTTCCAAGTACCACCCAACCATAGATTGGGTTGAACCAAATCTTTGTTTTAGCCAATCACCCCCATGCCATATTCCAAGCATGAATGTGGGATCTCATGGGATAACCCAATCCATGAATAACTAAAGGAATCCATAGGTTAAACCACCTTCTGTTGGAAATAATACTGAGAGGGGGGGTGAATCAGTATTATCAGATCAGTAAAACTTTTTCATTTTCTTACTCAGATTCATATAAGCTACTTCTGTTAAGGATATCCGCATGTATACGCGACTGTGTCTAAAGCAACTAGCGTATATCCAGATTATTTATAAGTCAGATAATTCATTACATGCTGATCTTTAGATAATGCATCAGAACTTTATTGACCATATGAACAGTAAACAGAAGCAATAAACAGAACAAATCATCACACATAAGAAGCACACATGAACACCATGATATAAGGTGGAAACCCAATGTGGGTGAAAACCACCTGCTGCAATTTGTTTCTATCTTCCTTTAATAAGAAACTTCTTACCAATGTACTGTGCAGCCTTTACCAGTACGCAGGCTGCACCTGCAGAAGCTACAACTCCTCTCGTTCTCCAGCTTCTCCTAGAAGGGAGCTACAACCCCCATAGTTCTTGTACTAGCTAAGATACTAGTACGTAGGTGCCGACCTACAATCTTCTCTCCTCCAGGTACCACGTTTCATCAATTTTCAGACTAGATACACAAATCTAAATCTGAAGGCCACATTTCATCCAATTTTCATACTGGACCCATCAACATCATTGAAGCACACAATCAATCAACACTAGCATAATCAATCTCTGAATCACCCAATACTGAATCACTGAACCCTGTCAACAAAAGCAGTCACCAGAACACAGAGCAGAATCCTGAACTCTGCAACACTATTCAGAACCAACTATATCATCATCATCATAGCTTAAATGGTATACGCTACTTGGACGAACCAAACCCACGTACATACACGCTTTTACCAAAGCCAATCCGCGTATAGATCTATAAATATTCAATCATGACTTGCAGCGATTTCAAACTTAAGTTATACTGAGTTCAGATCACTACATGCGTTAGTATACAGATCTAGAATAAACATAATCAATCATATAGAGATAGTTCATTTCAAACCATTTGATCCCGATCTATCCTTAGATCTTGTTCTCCATCAACTTTTGAGATCCCTCCTTAGCTTAGATCAAGCAACCCATAACCTGCATACTGGATCTCATCCTTCATCAGATATTCAAGTCTTTTTCAGTCCACTTGCCTAATGATCTTCTTCTCCTTTTATAGTCTTAGGCCTTGCTCAATACCATGGTCCAAAACCACAACAAACCAATACCATCAACTCAATACTAGGGATCAACACGTCTGTCGAGATGCCATGGTCCAAAAACCATAGGTTCAAATTCCAAGGTCTAACCGCCACGGACCAAAGGTAAGTTTTCCAATATATACGCGCTTTTTCTTGCATGAATGTGCGTGCATACTCATACGCGACTTTGTAACGACTAACTTGCGTGTATACGCGGATCTGTCACGATGAACCTGCGTATATGTATTTTCTCTTCATTCTTGTAGTCTTGTTCATCAATTCCTTGCTGCTAATCTTCTGCACTTTGATTTGTCATCTGTGTGGTTTGCCATCAAGGACAACACTTGTCTCATAATGCCAAAAAGAGCTAGGCACAATGATGATCATATTTAGTAGAGGAAAATAAGCAAAGAAAGACCAAAACCCCATTCTTAGGAAAGATATGGTTAAGAAACTTGTTGGATTTTTCAACAAACCTTGCACTCTGATACCATGCTAAACACACACATAGATAAGAAAGATATGAAAGATAAAACATGCCATTGCATACTTATTCACAAAGGTACATTTATACATTATCGAATGACCCTTTGTTTCCATATTCTAAGCGATCTCTTGGACTCCAGCGACGATTCGTATTCCACACCAAATTTTAGCAGATTAGGTTTCCAACGCCTATCATTGATGAATTACTAGATAAGTTGTAAGGAGCAATTTTTTTAACCAAGTTGTATCTTTAATTTGAATATTATCAAATCAAAATGAGGAAAGAAGACATCTCCAAAACAAACTTTAGAACACATGAAGGTTACTATGAGTTTTCGGTGATGTTGTTTGACCTTACTAAAGCACCCTCTCATTTCAAAGCTTAATGGATTTTATTTTCAAACCCTTTCGCGGAAAATTTGAATTAGAATTTTCTAATGATATACTAATCTATAACAATCCTTAGGAAGAGCACGTACAATAGGTTTAAATGGCCTTAGAAGTATAAGATAAATAATTATATGCAAAACCTTCCAATTGTGCCTTCAAGGTTCAAGAAGTGGAATATTGGGTCATATTGTATATCATGAAAGTATCAAAGTGGACCCTAACAAAATTAAAACTATGATGGATTGCCCTATTCCCAAATCCTTGAAAAATATTATAAGTTTAATAAGATTGATGGGATATTACCACAAGTTTTCCAAGAATTATGGTCCAATATAAGCACCTCTAATTACGTTGTTAAAAAATGAAGTATTTTCTTGAACTTAAAAAACAACCAAAAATTTTAAAAAACTCGAGGCTATGTGTACTATTGTTATCCTATTGATGCCTAACTTCAAAAAAACCTTTATTATGGAGTGAAATTCCTTAGGGCATGACATTGGTGTAGTTTTAATGTAAGAAGGAAGACCCCTTACCTTTGGAAGCCATCAATCTTAAAGCTTACTCATACCAACTTATGAAAATGAAATGTAGTACTACATGCACTTAAGAAATGACACTTTTAACTAATAGAAATAGAGAGTCAAGGTAACAATATATCATGATAATTTGAATTATTTCTTTAAATAATGATTATCTTCAAAAGAGAAACAAAAATGGGTTACAAAGATGTCACTTTATGACTTTGAAATTATTTACAAAAAAGGAAAAAAATGTGGTGACAAACATACTTTCAAGGAAAGAAAATGTAGAGGACATACTTTGTACTATTTCCATTCCACAATATGATTGAGTGGAAGAAACAAGGCTAAAATGGAAATAGGATCAAAAGGCATGCAAGATCATTTAACAACTACAAAAGAACCCGTCTGCATTAAATAGTTTTGTGTAGAAGAATGATTCACTATCGTATCAGGATCACCTATAATATGTAAAAAAATCTCAACTAAAATAGGTTATTTGAATTGCACACTTCCCCTATAAGAGGGAATTCAAGATTCTTAAACACTTACCTTAGGATCAAGAAAGATTTCTTCTAGGGAGTGTTAAGACTATGAGTCCCTAGACAATCACAAAGTTCGAGAATACACTCGTAGTTATTATCTTGATGAGGCATGATGATCCATTGATGAGTTGTCAATATGATCTATATCTAGATCTAGAAGATCTAGAATGGTCATTGATGTATTATAAATTCAAACATTAAGATAAATACAAAATAAAGGCTTTAAGCCTTTTTTTTAGTTCACTTGTTTTGTCTCGCACATATTAATTCTTAACACAGTATCAGAGCCATGGCAAGCAAAGATGTGATAGGATACAACTTAATATTTATCAAAGTGAGTTTCTAAGAGATAATGGAAATATTAGAATTATATTTGTTAAAAATGGTTTAAGATATGATTTGCTTATTTGATATCATGTTTTGTTTCAAGATCTATGGATGTGCAATAGATGTGAAGAATTGAGAATATGGACACCTTTATATTTTACAAGTTGCCTATATTTCTTGATCAAATGCCCCAGAGTCCTCGCGTTCTATACATTCGGCTACTTGGCACCATTTGTAATCTATTAAGATAGACTTCACATTTTTGGAATCAAGTCGTAAGCTACAAGATCAAGTCACGAGAGAGCCACATGAAGTTTTTGGCAACAACATGTGCCCACAGATCTACACCAACAATCGTCTAGATATGCATAACTGGATCATTGAAAAATGTTGTGATAGTTATTCATAATCATGGGTTTTAATGAAATCACTTAGTGTTGGGCACAAATCAAAACTTAAGGTTTAAGATATGATATTTAAGGGCATGGGAACTGAGCAAGAGATTTAACAACTGTGTTATTTCACTTGGTATGTGTGATAATGGATCTGTGCATTACAAGGCCCCATGTTTTCCATTTGATAATTTCATGGATAGTACCATGCTCCATTTCTTAATTGGTATATCAATGCTATTACTTTACTTCTAGTTGCATAATTTACAAGAACTGATGAGGTGTAATAGGTCAAGTAAAAAACAAGTGAAAGACAAAGTCTATTAAATCTATTGTGTGCACTAATATGGTTGCAATTTGTGTATATTGAGCTCACCAATTAAATATTAGCCATCTTCTATTCAGAATTTATAATTCAATGGTTTAAAATATGTTGTTGTTATCATCAAGTTACATGAAGGACGAATTTAAGTTTTAGTCAAACTAATTTCACTTCTTGATCCATTAATCAATCTACACAAGATATCTACCCATATTTGCAAAATTGATTTATGGAGAATCACATTGTTTCAAGATCTAAAGATATAGTCCCCCATTTTAGATCTATCTTGGTGTGTTGATGGGTCTATTCTCAATCTAGTCCATGAAAAATAGTTTTACATCTTGTAGGGGTGAGAAATTTAGAGCCATCTCTCCAAACCCCTTCTCATATATTTGTTTTTGGAGAGCTATTAATATGTTGTGTGATTTTTTCATTGGGTGTTGGTCAATGCTAAGGTTGGGAAGAAGTTGGCTGACACTCTCAAGTGAAAAAGAGAGCCATCGAATGGATCATCCTTGGAGGAAATAAAATATTGTCAAAATAGGCCTTGATATGGTACCCATAGCTAAGGCCACAAGATTGAGTAGGAGGAGGAACCGACACTATGAATTTCATTCAGTTTCTCTCCTCACAATTTATTCTCTTAATGCATCTATCAGTTGATTCTCCTATGTTATTAACCACTATTATTGTTTCTTTGAACAAGCTAGATGAATTGCTAGGTGGAACTTGATCCAAGGCATCGAAAAGAGACAACAATCTACTCACCTATGCCCTCCACAAACTACAAGTCATCCACATAGATTTGATTAAGGCTTGGTAACAACCAAACACATAAGAGGAGATGACAATTGCTATTGTTGGTGGAAACCTTTCGAAGTCATTAAAATTCATAGTGTCTTAATGATATCAAATTCTGCCGTGGTGGCTAGTCCAAATGTTGGAGGTGCTCCAAAAGAATTAGAACTCGATTGCCAAAATGGGTCATTTGACTCGTGCACTAATCAGATTTGATGTTGTTCGCTAATTCACTATCCTAATATCTGATGAGTTGAGTTGAAGAATGGCAAAAGAACATGCCACAATGCAAGGTGTTCAAGGAACTGTAATAAATTCGTTGTAGTTTATAAATTTAGTTTGATCATGACATGTCCGGAATCTTTCTTTCCAACCATAGAAATCCACTTGCAGAATTGAAGCCAAACCAGGTATGTAAAATTTCCATGAGCAACATTTAGATTATTTTGAATTTCTCATACAGGTTCAAGTCTAGAGCCATGTAAGGGGGAGGTAGTTCAGATCTGTGATTAGCCTAATAATAATTAAAAAAAAAAAGAGAAAAAAAAGGAGTGTAAACTTTTGATATTGTCATATGTTAAAGGTTGAAAGTTAGTTCAAGCAAATCTTGGAATAAAGATAGTAGAGATATGATATCCTTGTAGTCCTATTATTATACATCATTGTAATATAATCATAATTTTATCTTTGCTCCTTGTCCTACACCATCCCGAAACTGAATATGGGGTGTAAGGACATTTTTCATTGTGTACAAGTTTAGAGGAGTGATTGTGAATTTGGTTTAAGTAAGATAAAAATAAAATAAAAGTGATTGGAGCATTGTAGGGGTAAAGTATAAAACCCTTTCAAGTCAAATGGTGATGTAACAAAAACTACCTGAAATAGAATAAGGGGGTCAACTAAGTCAAGTAAGTCATCGAACTTTAGGGTGCATGATTGATAATGTTGATTTGGGGTAGCATCGGATGTGCTCTATCCACGAAAGTTGGTGGAGAGGTTGGGGCACATGAGATCTCCAATACCAAGAAAGGGTTTGGGTAGATTCTAAATAGTTCAAGAGATATTAAAATAATTAATATTTTTAATGGAGTCCCTAAGTCTAAACTTAGGGAAATTAAAATACTAATTTGGATTAATATAAAACTGTGTTAGAATGGTCCAAAAGACATGGATCAAGCCAGATCTAATCTTAGCCATTAATTAGGGACTTAATCTCGGTTGTTGATATGTCAACAAGAAAATTATAAGAGGAGGCTTGAGGGTCACTTGGAGAACACACCAGATGATCAGTGATTTTATTCCCTAGAGCAGGGTTTTCTAAGAGAGATAGAATCAGTGATCGGAGTTGCTGCTGAGGGGCATTGAGTATCGAGAGACAGAGAGGCAGAGATAGTGCTAAGAGATCAGCGCAGGAACTAGAAAGAGTGACGCAGTAGCATCCAGGGCTCACGCAGGACCACGCGTAGGCAGCCAAGAGCTGGCGCAGTTCTTCAGAGAGGCCAGTGTTGTTGACATAGAGGGCCAGAAGGGCTGACGCAAGGCCTCCTGAGGCTAACGTAGACCCATTCAGGGTGACACAAGGCCAACGTTGGGCAAAGTGAGGGTGACATTGGGGTTTCAGGGGCAGATTGGAGCTGAGGAGTTGCCAGAGGGTTTATCCAGGATTTAAGCCAGGACATTTCTCTAAGACTGGGAGGTACTATTGCCAAGGGCATTCTCTGTTGGGTAATCCAGATTTGGCACTGAGATTGTACTCTGAAATTGCTTAATAAGAAAACCCTCAGATAGCCACATCGGTTTTCTCGCATTGGGTTTTTCCGGGGACATTGGTCCAAAAATAACGGTGTCATTTTGCGTGCTTGTTTTTGTTTCCTTCAGTTGATGATCTGTAATATGTTGAGCATGCACTAGTGTTTATTTTTAGTAATTACATTGTAAATAACTTGTTAAGTAACAGAACAAGTAGGTAGGAATAAATCAGTAAAGTGCGTGGAGGGTTTCTAATTGGTAGACTTAGAAACTTCAACATATAATACTCAAGACCTAAAGTAACATAACATTAAATGAGTGTGATCAAGCGAGTATGACAAGCAAGCATGTCAAAGGAAAAATAGGTAAAGTAGATTACATCTACTAAATGTCTCTCAAGAAATTAAATATTTGCAAGAGTGCAACCATGAATTGCACCATAAAATTAAAGTAATTTAGTGGAAATTGCAACAAAATCCAAACCATAATTAAACAATGGCTAACACACTAGCAACTGTAGAAGATCTTGAAAGACAAATAGATTTGAAGGATCAATTGCTTGATTCTCTTCAAACATGAAGCAAAAAGCAAGATTAGATTGATGATATGATTAATGTAGCTTCTACAATGAAGGTGGATGCAATTTGTGATACAAAAGATCTAATAGAAAAGGTCAATATATCTTGTGATACACATGAATTCATCTAGACAACTTATGCAAGTTGTGACACAAAAGAGCTCATAAAAAAAAGTGATGCAACTGTGATACATAGGACCTTATTCAAAAGCTTGATGCAACATGCGATATAGTTGAAATAATGGAAAAAGTTGATGTAACTTGTGATACCAGGTGATTGATGCACAAAGTGATACAAATGACTTAATTGAATCAATGAATCAGACAAAGGGTATTAACAATAGTAGCAATTTTGAAGAAGAAAAATAACAATAAAATGGTCTTTCCAAGAGGTTATCAAACGTTGGGAATAAATCCCATTAAAAAAAATTGATATGAATTGGGCTACACTAAAGAAGATAGCTTTTATATTCCATATTACTCAAAACCAATTCAATTTATGAGTTCAGGATTTCTAGATGAAATTGAAAGTATTGATAGAAAGTTCCAACATTGTCAGTGTTAATTTGGTAGTCCAGGGACAAATTCCCTCCTTTGGAAAACCTTCCTCATTAAGAAAGACCCCTCCTATCCCTTGGAAAAATTTAATCTGGTTAAGGGAAAATACATTTTTAATGTGGAATCCCATATGTGCACAAAAGGACAGGTCGACCCTAAAGAGAAATTGGACACCCTCAAAAGCTTATAAATACAAGTCATGTGACCCTCATTTGGACATTATCATCAAGCATATTCTTCTTCTCTCTTATTTGGTTTGGCTTGCACATTTCTGAAGTGGTTAGCGAAAATTGGTTCGTATAGGTTTGAAATTGCAGGGTCTGAGATTATATGTGTGGTTCAGGGTTTTTGGTTTGTAGCCACAACATTGGAACAAAAACATTTCGGCTGTAGCAATATGCATACAGGGTTCTCCCCGCGGTTGGAGCATTTCAGCTGCACACATGTTCTCTCTCTCCATGCGGCTAGGACCTAGGGTTTCTTTTGAGAGTTGATTGTAGGATGGGAATGTTAACTCTAATTAGTATTGTTGCTAGGATCATATCTTGGATATTGTTTGGTTGATTTTGTTGGATATATTTATGATTGAAGAATTGAAATATTGTACTCTTTGTTGAACATTTTATGACAGTCTAATAAGAAGAAGAATTCAAAAGGGTTTTCCTCCTTATGGGTTTTTCCCTTGGTCTTTGACTAAACCTGATGTCTCTTTTTTGTCTCTTATTGTTCATTGCATTTGTTGTTCTATATACAATTGCTATTGATCATTGGAATATTAAATTGTTTTTGAAAGATTGCTAATTAAAGATAAGAAATGGGCTAAAGTGATTGTAACAACATAGAATAGTGTAAAATTAACAGTAAGAGAAACTATCACATGAAGAGTCATTGTTTTTCTCTCCATCCTCGTCTACATTGTGGGAAGACAAATCACCTATCAAAAAGATGTAAAAATCAAAAGAAGGCTAAAAAGACAACCAATTATGGATGGATAAATTCCTGGAGATGGAATAAAGAAGTGAAGAAATTGCATTAGTCTTATAGTATAGGCAAGATAAAGGTAAATAAAAAGCTTCATGAATAAATGAACAAAGCAAAAGTTTTCAACCAATTATATCAAAAAAATTTACAGTACTCTCCACATTTAAGGGGGGGGACGATGATAAAATAAACTCTCTTGCACCTTTAAAGGGGGGAGTAAATTGATGAAGTAAAATTGGTTAGCGGTCATCCAAAAACCACCACATTATTGAAAGCATATTGGTTAGTAGTCATCCAAAAACCACCACTTTATTCAAAGTATTTTGGTTAGTGGTAAACCATAAACCATCAGTTTCCATGGAAGATGGTTAGTGTTGAAGCAAAAAAACCACCATTGAAACAATCCAAAGCCCCAGCTTGGATCCTTTCAAGAATCAACTATTGGAAAACTTCTCTCATTGCACTTGATAAGGGGAAACATCAATTATCAGGCTTCAAGTTTTGAAGTCTTATTAGTCAAGTAGATTAACACCCAATCAACAATGGGGAATTCTAGCATAACAATTGGTATGTTCAACAATCATTTCAACGTATATGTTCAAACATAATGGCTGGTCCCTTTTAGGTATTCAAATATTGGAATTTTTAAGGCATGTCTTCATTAAAACTCAATTCAATAGTTTTATATTGAAGATGACAAAATTTATTGGTGCATGTGTTGTTCAATTATTCAAACTTGTGATTGAGGGGGGAATCTTAGGCTGTGAGCTCCTGGACAATCACAAAGTTTGATAACACACTTGTAATTCTTATCTTGATGAGGTGCCATGATGATCCACTGATGAGTTGTTAATGTGATCTAGATCTAGAATGGTTATTGATGTATTATAAATTTTCACATTGAGACCAATAAAGTATAACATAAGGGCTCTACACCATTTTCACTAGTTCACTTGTTTTGTCTTGCCCATGTTAATTCTTAACAAAAAGATCTTAAAACTGACGTCCAAAATTTTGTTATCGAATGTTTGATTTTCCCACAAAATAAGGGAAATACAATTGAAACCTTAGGTCATCTACAACCATTAGCTATACCAAGAGGTCTTAATGGATTTTATTACAAGTATACGAAACTTTGAAGGAACGAGTGTCATCATGGTAGCAGTGGATTAACTCAGAAAATATGCCCATTTTTGCCCCCTTTCTCATCCCTTTTAAAGAAATTACAATAGCTACAACATTCATGAAAACAATTCAGAAGCTACATGGAAATCCCAAGATTATTGTAAGTATACATATCAAAATTTCACTAGTGATATTTTTATTGAATTATTTTTTTATTTTGCTACTCAATTGGCTTGTAGCTCCTCTTACCATCCTCAATCAAATGGACAAACTAAGATTGTAAATAAATGTCTAAAAAAGTATCTCCCTATCTTTGCATATGATAACATAATGGGTGAAGTGGTTACCTTTGACATAATGGTGGTACAAGACATCCTTCCACACTTCATAAAAAATGTCCCCATTTATGTCATGTTATGGCCATCATTCTCTATCCATCACATCACCCTTGAGAGAGAGAAATAGAAGTTTCAAATAGTGGAAGATCACAAAGAACATCAACAAGAGGTTCTCCAACTATTGAAGGTCAACGTGGATAAAACATAAAATATGATGAAGCAACATAAAAATGTCACGATGAAAGAGAAATTGAAGTGGGAAACTAGGTAGTTTTGTGGCTATAACCATATAAATAGATGTCCCTCAAGCAACAAAAGACAATAAATTAACATCCAAGTACTATGGTCCCTACAATATGTTGTAGAGGATTGGAAGTATGGCTTACGTATCCATCTTCACATGTACATCTAGTCTTCCATGTTTCTTGCTTAAAGGTAGTTGGTGACCAGATCCCAATTTATACTATTTTACTAAAGATTAACGAAGAGGAGCAAATCATAATAGAACTAGAAACAATCCTTGAAACATGAATAAAAGCATTTGCAAAATTGAGCAATCACCAGGCACCTTACCAAATAGAAGAACCTTCTAGTAGAAGAGACAACATGGGAAGATGAGTTCATGTAAAAATATCCACAACTAATCAAGTGTTGAGGGAAACACTTGTTTAAAAGAGATGAGCATCTTAAGCCCTTGAAATTGGATTACTACATTTCTATTGTTATATTAGTGTTGTCCTTATTCATCGGCTCGGCCCTTTAATAGCTGGCTAGACCCTTAATTGTAATTGTACCTTTTATCTCTTATATATACCAAACAAAGTTAGCTTTAAAGATCATATCATCTTATGCACTTTTTGTATTATAAAAGAAGGTTGGCCTCTCAAAGAGGTATATCATTCATTATTATATCTCCTTCTCTAGGTGTAGAGTTAGTTATCTTTCTATTTATATGCCATTTAAGTGTTTGGGGCATGGCATAAAATCTCTACTTGTGTCAAGATATATATCATACCTCTTGTTTCATATGATAAGTTTATTAGACCAATTTGGTTTGAGCCTCATAATGCAAAGTTGACTACTATAATAACTTTCATATATTAATGATAAGGAAAAGCAAGGGTTGTTAAAGGCATTCTAAGGCCCCTATCTAACAACAAATTCTAGCCTTCACGCCAAGAGATGCTTCAACAAGAGTTGTTAGTTATTTGGGACACAAATTGAGTCATCCAAGGTGAAGGGCTAAATGTTAAAACACTTTCTGGTCTTGCAAGGGTGTAAATTTCTATCCTAGATGAAGTGACAAGGTTCCTCCCCCAATTGCAAGTTAGCTTTTCTAGCCTAGTATTATAGCCAATGGGCTAGCATGGTATGATTAAATATATTGGGATGGATTATGAAAGAGCCTACACATTGACATATGCCCTTGTTATCTCATAGCTTGGTGTAGACAAACCAACACAAATGACATAAAAATATGTATTTATTAATAATGAATATAAATTGACAGTTTACAGGATGAGAGGCCCTGGCATGATCTCTTATCATGCCTCGTGCCCTAATTAACTAAATCGTTTACAAAACACAATTTTTTTATATAACATTGACTTCCTCCAAAAAAGATGCTTTTTCCTCAAAGCATACGTAACGACGGACGTTGTTGACGAAATGCTTCAATTTCTCAAGAAGCTTCTTCTGCTAGTAAGTCCTTCCACTTGATCAAGTACTCTTCGATCACTTGTGATCATAGCTTCTTTTCCCTGGTGGATATGATACCTTCTGGCTCTAAAATGACCCTTCCTTCATCATCTAAAGATGGAAGTGTTGTTTGTGTTGATTGATGGTCACCAAGTGCCCTTTTAATGCTAGATACATGGAAGACGTTGTGAACATGACTTCTATCCAGAAGGCTTAAACTATATACAACTTGGCTGATCTTTTTGTTGATCTGGTATGGTCCATAGAACTTTGGTGCCAATTTAATTTTTCCTTTTTGTTTCAAAGACAACTGTTTGTATGGTTGGAGCTTGAAAAATACCCATTCTCCAACTTCAAATTCTCTCTTGATTTTGTTTTAGTCAGTGTGTTGCTTCATACGGTTTCTTGCATTATTTAAATTTTCTTTTAGGGTTTGGATGATTTTTTGGATTTCTTTTAGTTGGTTTTTCATAGCTGGTAGATTTGTTTGGATGGTAGCAGATCCTTCCATTTCGGAGGTTCGTACCCATACAAAGCTTGGAATGGAGTCATTTTTGCTGACGTATGGTAAGTAGAATTATACCACCATTCAACGAGATGCAACCACTAAACCCCACTTATTTTGTTTTATTGTGGCGTAACAATGTAGATAGGATTCCAAACATTAATTGACAACCTTTGTTTGTCCATCTGTTTGAGGGTGGTAAGCGGAACTCATATTTAGGTAGGTTCCTATGTGGTTGAACAATTCCTTCCAGAAATTACCCTTAAATTTGGCATCTCTATCACTCAATGACTTTCGGAAAACCGTGTAATTTATAAATATTCTTGCAAAATATCTCAGCAATTTGTTTCGCTGAGTCTGATTTCTTCATTGCAATAAAGTGAGCATTTTTGATGAGTCTATCGACTACTATGAAAATCTTATCCTTGCCATCAGATACAGGTAATCCATCAATAAAGTCCATTGATATTTCTTCCCATTTCTGATTCAAAATGTTTAGGAGGTGAAGTAATCCAAGTGTCATAATATTTTCACTTTTATTTCTTTGACATTTGTCACATTCTACTACATATTTCTGTATATCGCAACTCATCCCCTTCCAAAAGAATGATTGACGTGCATTGTAGTAAGTTTTAAAGAATCCTACATGTCCGATTGATAGTGAATCATGTGACTCCTTGAGTATATTGGATTTAAACTTGGAGTTTGAATTCAGATAGATTCCTCCTTTGTACGATAGAATATTGTTCTCCCATTCAAATTTTGAGTTGTCTGGAAGGTTATTAACTATCACAGTTATTCTTGGATCCTTGGCATACTCACTTCGAATCTCATTAAGGCATTCAGGAACAAAAACTGAGACTACAAGTAATGTTGGTTCTTCGCCCTTCCTAGACAGGGCATCTGCTACTACATTGTCCTTTCCCTTTTTTGTAATATCTCCATGTCAAAGGAAACAAAATTTTCAATCCATTTTTGTTGCTCTTCGGAAAGTGTTTTTTATTGGAGGAGGTGTTGGAGACTATTATGGTCTATTCGAATGGAGAACTTACTTCCCAAAAGATATTGTCTCCACTTCGCTAGTGTGTGCATAATATCAGGCATTTCCTTATTGTAGGTGGATTTAAGACGTTCTCGTTTATTGAGCTTCCTACTTTGAAAAGCTATTGGATGCCCCTCTTGCATTAATACTGCACCTATACCGAACTTGGAAGCATCACACTCAATGATAAATGGTTTAGATAAATTTGGAGTTGCCAATACCGAGGCATTAGACATAACTTCCTTCAATTCTTCAAAAGACCTTCCTGCTTCCTCATTCCATTGAAATAATTCTTCTTTAAAAGGTTTATTAGAGGTGCAGTTATATGTGCATAGTTTTTAATAAATCTTTGGTAATATGTAATATTCCTAATTAGCCATGGCTAATTGGAATATTCAAATTTTGCTCAATTTCGCCTTCTATAGTTAGTTATGAATAAAAAAGGGTGACATAACTCACTTTTAGAATAAAGTCACTCCCTAGTAGCACAACATTGTAACTTAAGGGGGAGCCAAGGGGGCCATAGAACCACGTAGAGGAGGGGGCCCACGCAGACACTTGGAGGGACTGCGCAAATGGACAGGAGCATGTGGCAAGAGCTGGCTATGTTGGAGGAGGTGGGCCTTAGGGTTTGAGAAGGGCCAATGCTATAAAGGTGAGGGGAGCCTCTTCATTTTGGCATATGATTATGTGCATTTGAGCTAGTCACTTCGACTTAGAGCAGGATGGCAATTTAGCTGGTCTGTAGCACTGTTTAGTGCATCGAGTGTCTCTGTTCGAAGATCTCACCCTTAGCCCCGGGGGACTTCGAGTGCCTGCTCGGGCAAGGTATTTCCATCAGTATTTTTGCAGTAGTTTCATCAGCATTTTGGCAGGAGGATTGAGCATCTTGGGTGATTGCGCAGTCTTGAGAGGGATGACGCAGTTCCTTCTGGAAGGAGTTTTGGATTGAGGGTTGTGGAGGATTTGAGTTGGGAGTTGAGCAGGGGATCAACCCTTGCATATTGGAGGATTTTGGCAGAGTTCTGGAGGGTTTTCTTCAGTGGAAGCGCAGAGCATTGAGGGATTGCACAGATCCCCAAGGGGGTGATTTTCAGGGGTCGGCTATTTCAGGAAAGCTTTCTAGGATTTTATGGGTTTATTGAGTAGAGGCTGATTCCAGAGTTTCAGCATTTTCTGAGAAGGGGAGCAGCCCCAAATCCTCACTTGATTCTAGCAGTAGCAGTAGCACAACAGTTCTCCAGCAACTTGGACGTAGTTTAGAGAGAGGCCATTTCATTGCTATTCTGTGTGTATTTCTTCACTTGCCTTGTGCAAGTCGAGGTGCTATCTTCCTGATCACCTCTTGTACTCTGTCCATTACTCAGTATAATAAATGGCTTAGCATTTCTCTCTGCGTTTCTTGAGTATCTGCTTATATTTCTTGTTTACATTATTATATGTTGTACCACTGTTAATTTCATCATTTTGAGCTTCCCTGTTATTATATCATTTGTACATATTTGGTTGGAGTTTGCTGGGATTTGGGGAATATTCCTAGAAAGGAATATTATAGTGGTATCAGAGCATAGATCTGGCTCACCCTGTGGAGCTAGTAGTCTATGACACCAAGGGAGAAACCCTACATCTGTTATAGAGGTAGGAAATACAGAGACATTGAGCGTAGGTTGGAGAACACCTACGGAGAGGGAGACTGTGTTCGAATAGATGACACAGAACAGGAGGAGCCTGTGGTGGACACAGAGCAGAAGGATCCGATGGAAGATGAGGACGGGAAGAGATTTGCGGATATGATCCTCAAATCAGTGCAAGATCTGTCGAGGCAGATTGAGGTGATGGGGCAGAGATTCATGGTAGTAGAGGCTAGACAGTGTGAGAGCCCATGGGTTTTCCAGGTTGGTAAGGGATCGGGTGCATCCCACCATTTTCCAGAGCAGCATGATACTACTCAGCAGGTGGCCTCGCATGCCCCTACACGCTCTACCATGCCCACTTTCTTAGGAGCAGACATGGGGGTCGGAGCCCAGCAGGAGGAAGAGCCCGGTCATATGGGTGATTATTTTGCAGAGTACTAGGACTATGGGAAGGAGTTCAGGGAAGCCCTCTCATTTAGATATTTTGTTCAGCTCTATCAGGATAGTAGACCCCATGACCATTACAGAGGATACTGACATTATCATGATGGTGACACCCACCATGCAGCTAGTAGATTTCACTTGCCTACGTTTGATGGTTCATCAAACAGTTCAGAAAAGTCTTGGGTGGAGAAGCTGGACATTTACTTCTAGCTTAACCAAATGTCGGAGACAGAGGCCATCAAAGTAGCGACGTTACATTTGGATGGTGAGGCCTAGGATTGTTGGTTTCATGGGATGGTTACACTTGGGCACTCCACAGTGACGACATATGCCAAGTTCACTAGGAGATTGATAGAGAGGTTTGACCGGAGGGATCTAGAGCAGCACTTTGTTGAGCTGACGAGGCTCAAACAAACCGGGAGTCCAGAGACTTACATTACAGACTTCTTGAGGGTTTCAGTGATGGTGCTAGATCTATCTACGACACGGAGGATCTACATGTACGTTGAGGGATTAACAGAACCACTTTGGGGTTTAGTCCATCCACTAGGCTAGCCACACTAGAGGATGCTATTAGCAGGACCCGGGACTTACAGGATGTCTTAACTAGGACCCGGACACCTTACCCCTAGAGACAAGCTTTCCAGCCTAGGGGGAAGGATGTGAGGATTCCGCTTCCAAAGGGGAATCCAGGACGAGCACAGATTGACGATGATGCCAGGAGGGAGCTGAAGAAGAAGCAATTATGCTTTACCTGCCAGGAGCTGTGGGCACCGGGACATAGATGTGCTGCTAGCAAGGAACATTTTATTGAGGTCTTCTCCAAGAGCAGAGGGGAAGACGATGAGGAGGATGATGTGGAGGCAGGATATAGTCATGTTGTGCAGGGTCCTTTGCCACCTCCACTGCCAGCAGCAGGTGGTGTAGCTTTTGCACCTCCCGGAGGGGCATTACGAGGAGTTCCCAAGTATTTGACACTGCGCATACGGGGGACAGTACGTGGCCAACGAGTATCAGTTTGGTTGACAGTGGGGAAACCCACAACTTCATTGATGCACAGATGGTTGAGCGAAGAGGTATATAGACAAAGAGCTTCGATGGGTTTTTAGTTTTGGTCCCAGGAGATCAGACCATGATGTGTGCTCATTATGTTCTAGAGCTATCAGTGATGATGGGCACCTACACATTCACTAACCACTTTTTCGTGGTCGATATTCCAGACACCAACATGATACTGGGTGTTCAGTGGCTTATCACTCTAGGGAAGGTCACGACACATTGGAAGACCGTAGAGATGGAGTGGGATGATGAGAAGACAGTGAGGCATGAGAAGATACGGGGACATCACACATATTTGCCTCAGACTGTTTCAGCTCATCGGATGGAGGTAGTCTTCCGAAAGGGAGACGTAGAGTGGGCAGTGGAGCTGCATGTATCAGAGGCAGGGACTAGAGGGTAGACGGTACATCCAAAGATATAGTCCATCCTTGATCGATATGCCATAGTGTTTTGGGAGATTCCGCCGGGACAACCACCGAACTGGGGGTTTGAGCACACCATCGAGCTTGAGCAGGGCATACAGGCAGTGATTACTACCCCCTATAGGCATCCTAAGGCCTATCGGGATGAGATTGAGTGGGCCATTTAGGAGTTGTTGGCTCTTGGGCACATTCGGTCGAGCACGAGACCTTTTGCTTCTTCCGTGTTGTTGGTGAAGAAGAAGGATGGCACATTGAGAATGTGCATTGACTACAGGGCCCTGAACAAGAAGACGTTGAAGAACAAGTACCCCATACCCAGGATCGACAAGTTGATGGATGAGTTGAGAGGAGCATTGTTCTTTTCAAAGATTGATTTGAGATATGGGTACCATCAGATTCACGTGAGGGAGCAGGACATTCCCAAGACTGCCTTCAGGTGTCACTATGGGCACTTTGAGTTCTTGGTGATGCCCTTTGGGCTAACCAACGCTCCCACTACATTTCAGTCCTGCATGAATCACATCTTCCGTAGTCACTTGAGGAAGTTTGTGTTGGTGTTCTTTGATGATATCCTCATTTATAGTAGGAATTGGGAGGAGCATCTCTAGCACATTGAGACAATGTTGCGTATCTTGCAGGAGCAACAGTTCTATGCCAAGCTTTCCAAGTGTGAGTTTGGGTTGACAGAGATGTTGTACTTGGGACACATCATAGGGGTGGACGGAGTGAGAGTCCACGAGGAGAATATTAGGGCCATCAAAGAATGGCCGGAGACGAGGAACGTGACGAAACTTTGGGGATTCATTGGCATTTGTACTTACTACTAGAAGTTTGTCAAGAGCTTCTCACAGCTTGCTGCACCCTTGACAGATCTGACGAGGAAGGGGGCATTCAGTTGGACGAATACAACGCAGTGAGCCTTTGACAGGCTCAAAGAGGTTATGAGCAGCTGCCCAGTGCTTGCATTGCCAGATTTTACGTAGCCATTTGTTTTGGAGTGTGATGCGTCAGGAGAGGGGATCGACGTAGTTTTGATGCAAGGAGGTCACACTATAGCTTTTGAGAGTTGGAAGCTCCTTCCACAAGAGAGGTTGTATTCCATATACGACAAGGAAATGGTGGCCATTATGCATGCATTGGCCAAATTCCGACAGTATTTAGTGGGTAACAGGTTCAGGGTGAGGACTGATCACAATAGCCTCAGGTTCTTTTTGGAGCAAAAGCAGCTACAGGAGAGGCAGCAGAAGTGGGTCAGTAAGATCCAATCATATGACTTTGACATTGAGTATGTCAAGGGTAAGAACAATGTGGTAGCAAACGCTCTTTCACGTAGACCAACCACGTTGTCTCTTATGAGCATGGACACAGACTGGAGGGCTCGACTCTTAGTAGAGTACTCCAAGGATAGATTTGCATGTGAGGTTCTGGATGGGCAGGTGGCGGATAACAGGTACAGGGTGGTCGATGAGATCGTCTATTACAGGGACCAGATCTTCTTGACTAAGGGATCTCAGCTCAAGAAGAAGATACTCCAAGCATCACATGATTCACCATTGGCCGACCATCAGGGGTTTACCAAAACCTACAGACCCATCAGCTAGAGGTTCTCATGGAAGGGCCTGAAGGAGGACGTACTCCAACATATTCGGGAGTGTGACATTTGCCAGAGGAACAAGGGGGAGATGAGCCATCCCGCGGGTTTATTGCAGCCTCTTCCCATTCCGGAGGGGAAATGGGAGTGTATTTCGATGGACTTCATCGCAGGGTTGCCCATGGTACAGGGCAAGGATTGTATCTTTGTCGTCGTTGATCGACTGACAAAGTACGCACACTTCTTTGCCATATCCGCACACTACACATCAGCATAGGTGGCCGAGCTTTTCTTTAGAGAGGTCCCTAGGCTACATGGTCTTCCCAAGACCATCGTCAGTGAGAGGAATAGCCATTTCATGGGCGGGTTTTGGCAAGAGCTTTTCTGGTTGGTGGGGACAGAGTTGACACTAAGTACCAACTATCACCCACAGACAGATGAGCAGACAGAGATAGTTAACAAGTGGCTGGAAGACTACGTGTGTAAGTATGTCAGTGGGCAGCAGAGAGCATGGCTGAAGTGGCTGCATCTGGGGGAGTACTGCTACAACACTACACATCACATGTCCATTGGTATGTCACCATTCTATGCTTTGTATGGGTATCATCCTTTATCTTTTGCTGACGTGATGTTTGGTGATAGCAAGGCTCCAAGAGCCAAGATTTGGATCCAAGAGAGTCAGGATATTCTCCGAGCTCTCAAGGATAACATGGCTACAGCGCAGAACCAGCAGAAGCTGTATGCTGAGAGGGGTCGGGTGGAGAAACAGTTTGAGGTAGGGGACATGGTCTACCTACGATTACAACCATACCGGCAGTTGTCACTGAAGCAGAAGGGGGCTGAGAAGCTCAAGCCCCGCTTTTATGGGCCATACAGGGTGATATGCAGGATTGGTCAGGTTGCATATGAGTTGGAGCTGCCCTAAGGCAGCAAGATTCATAATGTTTTTCATGTATCATGCCTGAAGAAGGCATTAGGGCAGCAGGTGACAGTGATAGATGAGCTACCACCCATGGATGATGAGGGGCATTTGGTGTTGCAGCCAGAGGCTATTATTGATACCAGGGAGAGGCATCTGCGGAGAAGAACGGCCTGGGAATTCTTGGTGAGGTGGAAGAATTTACAGGATGAGGATGCCACTTGGGAGAGTGAGAAAATTTTGTAGCATCCATCACTTCAGTTGCTTGAGGACAAGCAACATTTTGCTACGGGAGACTGTAATATTCCTAATTAGCCATGGCTAATTGGAATATTCGAATTTTGCTCAATTTTGCCTTCTATAGTTAGTTATGAATAAAAACGGTGAGTAAAGGGTGACATAACTCACTTTTAGAATAAAGTCACTCCCTAGTAGCACAATGTTGTAACTTAAAGGGGAGCCAAGGGGGCCATAGAACCACGTAGAGGAGGGGGCCCACGCAGACACTTGGAGGGACTGTGCATATGGACAGGAGCACGTGGCAACAGCTGGCTACATTGGAGGAGGTGGGCCTTAGGGTTTGAGAAGGGCCAACGCTATAAAGGTGAGGGGAGCCTCCTCATTTTGGCATACGATTATGTGCATTTGAGCTAGTCACTTCGAATTAGAGCACATTGGCTATTTAGCTGGTTTGCAGCATTGTTTAGTGCATCGAGTGTCTCCGTTCGGAGATCTCACCCTTAGCCCCAGGGGACTTTGAGTGCCTACTCGGGCAAGGTATTTCCATCAATATTTTTGCAGTAGTTTCATCAGCATTTTGGCAGGAGGATTGAGCATCTTGGGTGACTGCGCAGTCTTGAGAGGGATGATGCAGTTCCTTCTGGCAAGAGTTTTGGATTTAGGGTTTGTGGAGGATTTGAGTTGGGAGTTGAGCAGGGGATCAACCCTTGCATATTGGAGGATTTTGACAGAGTTTTAGATAGATTTTTGGAGGGTTTTCTTCAGTGGTAGTGCAGAGCATTGAGGGACTGCGCAGATGCCTAAGGGGGTGATTTTCGGGGGTCGACTATTTCAGGAAAGCCTTCTGGGTTTTTTTGGGTTTATTAAGTAGATGTTGATTCTAGAGTTTCAGCATTTTTGAGGAGGGGAGCAGCCCCAAATCCTCACTTGATTCCAGCAGTAGCAGGAGCACAACAGTTCTCCGGCAACTTGGACGCAGTTAGAGAGAGGCCATTTCATTGCTATTCTAGCTGTATTTCTTCACTTGCCTTGTGCAAATCGAGGTGCTATCTTCCTAATCACCTCTTGTACTCGGTCCATTACTTAGTATAATAAAATGGCTTAGCATTTCTCTCTGCATTTCTTGAGTATCTGCTTATATTTCCTGTTTACATTATTATATGTTGTACCACTATTATTTTCATCATTTTGAGCTTCCCAGTTATTATATCATTTGTACGTATTTGGTTGGAGTTTGCTGGGGTTTGGAGAATATTCCTGGAAAGGAATATTACATAATATCCTGTCAATCCTACGAACCCTCTTAGCTTGGATATAGTAACTGGTTTGGTCCATTCCTTTATAGCCTTAATTTTATTAAGGTCCACTTTTACTCCTTCATGGGATATTATGAGTCTGCGATATTCTACTTCTTCCTTCCCAAAGGTGCATTTGGATTTCTTGGAGTAAAATTGATGCTCTTCCAGTAGTGTAAGCACTTTATCTAGATGTTGTAGGTGCTCCTTCCAAGTTTTACTGTAAATTAAATATCATCAAAGAATACTAATACAAACTTCATAAGATATGGACAGAATAACTCGTTCGTAATGGCTTGGAAAGTTGTCGGAGCATTGGTTAATCCAAAGGGCATTACTTTAAATTCGTAGTGACCTTCGTGTGTTCGGAATGCGGTTTTTGGTATGTCTTCCAACCTGATTCTGATTTGGTAATAGCCTGACCTTAAATCCAATTTTGAGAAGTCTTTTGCCCCATGTAGTTCATCCAACATTTCATCTATAAAGGGAATTGGGAATTTGTTTTTACTTGTTATTTTTTTTAATCCTCTATAGCCAATGCATAGCCTAAACGATCCATCCTTCTTCCTTACCAATATAACTAGAGCAACATACAAACTCTTACTTTTTGAGATGATCCCACATTTTAAAAGGTCTTGGATTAATCTCTCAATTTCAACCTTTTGGTGATGTGGATATCGATATGGTTTGATGTTGACGGGGTTTGATCCTGCTTTGACTTCTATTGTATGCTTGATTTCCCTGTTAGGAGGCATTTTCATGGGTAGGTCTTGGAATATTTTTTTGTGCTTTTGAATTACCTCTTGCACTTTTGGTGACTCTTTGATGAAAGGGGATTTTGGGGGTATACCAATTTCCCCCTTCTTTATAAATTTTTGATCCCAAGGCCTATGGGTTATGGCCCACAAACCTATCGGAAGCATTTATTTGAGGCCTTAAGCCTTTAAACCCGGAACCACACTTCATATAGGAACCACATGAATACACACAAAAACATGGAAACCCGACCCAAAACACATAAGGTCGGACTTCAAATATTTTACACCCGCGTTCATAAATATCGGTGGGTCCACTCTCGGTCCATCTCCTTTCCGTTGCACTGTCCTTCGCATTCCCCGATCGCCGATCACCAATCAATTAGGATCGTTGGTCTTTCGCTCAATCCAACGATTGTTGCTTAGCCTGATCAATCAAATTGCGCGACAATCTTCCATCGTCGATCAACTCCTTTTGATCCGACGACTGTTAGGGATTTCGGGTGGACAAGTAGCACGAGGATTAACCGCTCAAAAAGTGGTTTCTTCTCTCCTCCTCGCCGCTACGTGTCGCTTGATGAGTGGAATCGGGTGCTCACCTTTCAATACCACTTACCACTTTTCACTCTCCCGAAATACCACTTCCATTATTGCGAAACCACTTTCCACGCGAATTAACTTCTGCGCTCTTCCACCATGCGATGACCGTTGAATTCTTCCATCAGACAGTTCTGATGGTTCCTTCAGGTTCCTCTGTATTTTGATCTGGACCGTTGATCTCTTAGATCCAACGGATCCTGTGCATTCTCTCATTCGTTCGCCATTTGATGGATTCTTGCTTAAATCCAGTTCCTCTACCATATACCATTTCACACATGACATAAAAATTAATTTGTTTATCTTTAGATTGCCATCGATCCTCGTAGTGATTGATCGTCAATCAATACTACAACACGCATACTTAGACTATTCAAGAAATACAACACACAGGCATACAATATCAACACTGAACACACTTTTCTATTATATATAGACGATTACAAGCTAAGGCATTTCAGCCTTAGAACAAACTCCCTCTCGACTACATTGTATCTATCTTTGTTACACAATTTCTACTATTCGCTCTCTATCCCTCTCACACACAGAGACTCTTTTTATAAGAGATTACAACAATCGTGGATCATTTATGATGCACGATTTCTTCCCACAATCACTCAACAAACCCCTAAACTCTCTATACGCATACATGCATATGCCATATTACATTTAATTAAGTCTTCAAGAGACTTTATCCATTTCATCATTTACTCTGTTTTAAACATAATTTGTCCCCTGTTTTGCTCCGATGGTCCACGTCCTCCTTGCTCCGCTTTGGATTCCTTTTTTAATTAAGAGTGCTCGAATGCTCCTGCATGAGACTCCCGAGGCATAAAAATTTATGACCTCCTGGTCATATGCTTCTCCTTATCCTTAACAATTCTACCCACTTCTCAGTGGAACTACCTTCATGATCTTCTATGAGCTACAACCAACCTCTGCAGTAAAAGTCTTCTTTGCTACACAATACCTCACCAAGCTTTCTCCTTTTGATTCTCTTCTCTGGAACCAATTGAGCACTCCTTGCTCTAGGTTGCTACAAGTCTTCTCACCTTTCGCTGCCACTATCTGCACGACAGTAAAGACCATAAATTTACCATACTTCAACAACTGTACCTCTTCTTTTGCTACTTGCAAACTCTTCCTCCTTCTCACAAGAAATCTTCTTCCCTTTCCCTGCTCTGATACCAAATGATGAAAGGAGATTTTGGGGGTATACCAGTTTCCCCTTTCTTTATAAATATTTGATCTTGAGGTCTATCGAAAACGTTTATTTTAGGCCTTAAGCCTTTAAACCCGGAACCACACTTCATATCAGAACCACAAGAGTACACACGGAAACATGGAAACCCGACCCGAAACACATAAGGCCAGACTTCAAATATTTTACACCCGCGTTCATAAATATCGGCGGGTCCGCTCTCGGTCCATCTCATTTCCGCTACACCATCCTTCACATTCCCCGATCACCGATCACCGATCAAATCAGGACTGTTGATTTTCCAGTCGATCCGACGGTTGTCGCTTACGCTGATCAATCAACTTGCGTGACAATCTTCCACTGTCGATCCACTCCTTTCAATCCGACGACTGTTAGGGATTTTGGGTGGACAAGTAGCACAAGGATTAACAACCCGAAAAGCAGTTTCCTCTCTCCTCCTCATTGCTACATGTCACTTGATGAGTGGAATCGGGTGCTCACCCTTCAATACCACTTACCACTTTTCGCTCGGCTGAAATACCACTTCCACTGTTGCAAAACCACTTTCCTCGCAAATTAACTTCGACGCTCTTCCACCATGCAATGACCATTGATTTCTTCCATCGGGTGGTTCTGATGGTTCCTTTGTATTTTGATCTGGACTATTTATCTCTGAGATCCAACGGATCCTGTGCATTATCTCATTCGTCCTCCATTTGATGGATTTTGTGCTTAAATCCAGTTCCTTTGCCATATACCATTTCACACATGACATAGCAATTAATTCATTTATCTTTAGATCACCATCGATCCTCGTAGTGATCGATGGTCGATCAATACTACAACACGCATACTCAGACTGTTCAAGAAATACAACACATAAGCATACAGTATCAACATTGAACACACTTTTCTATAATATACAAACGATTACAAGCTAAGGCATTTTAGCCTTAGAATAAACTCCCTCTTGACTACATTGTATCTATCTCTGTTACACAATTTCTATTATTCGCTCTATATCCCTCTCACACACATAGACTCTCTTTTTATAAGAGATTACAACACTCGTGGATCATTTAAGATGCATGATTTCTTTCCACAATCACTCAACAAACCCCTAAACTCTCTATACGCATACATGCATATGGTAGATTACATTTAATTAAGTCTTCGAGAGACTTTATCCATTCCATCATTTACTCTATTTTAAACAGAATTGTCCCCTGTTTTGCTCCGATGGTCCATGTCCTCCTTGCTTTTCTTTGGTTTCCTCTTTTGATTAAGAGTGCTCGGATGCTCCTGCATCACTCTTCGCTAATCACTTTTGTAGGTGACATTGTACTACATAGGATGGTGCTTATTTTCAAATCATTTTCATCATCTGGGATGGTGACACAATTTGATTTTCTAGTGCTTGGAATCCATATAACTTGTGCCTCTACCCTTTCCATTTAAAGCTTATAAACCGCTTTTGATGGTCGACAGAGTAAGTGCTTAGGGTTTGTAGCCATTGGATACCTAAGACCACATCTACTCCTCCTAATGGTACAATGTAGAATGAAGATTCTAAATTAAAGTCTTGAATCTGCAATTTGACCTTACGGCATTTCCCTACCTTTTCAATCTTCTTACGATCGGTTACCATCACCTTCATGGTAGACATGGGAAATGTGAAGATGTTGAGTCTCTTTGCCATGGTTGAGTTTAAAAAATTGTGGGTGCTACAGGTGTCGATGAGAACCATTACATTGTTCTTCTTGATATGCCCTTTTAATTTTAAAGTTTGGGGTTGTGATATACCTGTCATAGCCGATAATGACACTTGCAGAATGCTTTCGTCATCTAGATCTGGAGAGAATTTTGGGGCATCTTCCATTCCCTTTATGTCTGATTCATCATTGTTTGAATCATTAGTTGCTTCACAGTTATATAAGTTCTTTGTCTCTTTCCCTTTAGCACACCTATGTTTAGGGTCCCACTTTTTGCCAGGGCGTTTGCACTTGCCCTCTTTCATCGTTTGTATTTCCACGTTGGATTTTTCTCCTTCACAAAGATGTGGTGGAACATATCTTGTATTATCCATATTTGCAGATTGGGGAAATCTTCGTCTCAAGTATACTTTTTCCGACTTTGACCACAGTATCTTTTCAAAAAAAAAATCAACGGTTTTTGCTTTTTGTCTTGCTACTTCTATTGACGTAATGTCATGAAGCTCAAGTTCTACTTGTAGATAGGTTTCAAGTCTAGAGATGTACGATTGGATTAGATGAGATTTTGATAACCCAAGAACTCGTGTTGCTAAGGTCTCCCATTCTCGAGTGTATTCATCCACATCTCCTTTTTGTCGCAATCTAATGAGCGTTGAAAAGAACTCTTCTTTCTTGACACCTTGAAACCTTTTAAAGAACACATCCTTAAGTTTTCTCCAACTGATAGCGAGTTCGTCTTCTTCCACCACATATACCAATTATATGCTTCGCCTTCCATTTTCATGGAAGCGTGCCTAATATTTTCGTCAACATTGTCAATATCATAAATCTCAAACTATTCTCTTGCTTTATTGAGCCACACAATGTTGCATTTTTTGTTACCGTCGAACTTGGGTAGCTTGATTTTTTCTCTTCGTTGATACATTGCTAACAGTGGAATGAAAAAAGGGTATTGATTGGTGAATGAATTCCAGAGCTGCTTATTTTGAAAATTCGCGTTACTATTTTCTTGATGGTGCGTGGATGAGTTTTTTGGACACTTGGTTTCTTCATGAGAATCTGCTGAATTGGCTGAATGTGATGAATTGTATTGTTGATTACCTTCAACATCTTGGAATATTTGTTCAGGTGTAATCTTCATCCTGTCACAAATAGCGGTTAGTATTGTCATTGTCTGATTATGATTTATTTTGGATTCGGTATGGTTCTGTCCGAGTTGTTTTTCAATCTGATTTGTAGTATCCTGAAGCTTCTTGATATCGTTGGAATGTTTGGTAATCTTACTCTTGAGATTGATAAATTTTTGGTTAAAATTATCAAAATGGCTAGTAATCATATTCTCAAGATCAATCAATTTTTTGCTTAAATCAGTCATTGTCATCGACGACATTGAACGGGTTTGTGAGGGTGTATATTTGTCCGCTAGTTTAAGCTTTCTTCCTTAAGTTTTTTTAATAATAATATATATTTTTAAAATATTATAATTATATAGTTTATAAACTATATAATAATTAATTAAAGCTAATTTATGTACAGTCATAAACTATATATTAATCAATTAAAATTTAATTAATTGAACTATAGATATAAACTATATATTTCGTACGGACATTAAGTTGAGAGGGACAGGGTTCTGGGCGGAAGGAAGTCAAAGGTGAATTGACGGCGGAGAGCTGGAAACTGGAAGGCTTGACAACGGAGGAAAAAAACGGGGAGGTAAAAACAATGAACAAGTATGGGAATGGGTTGGAAAATCGGAGGGGTGGACATGGTCACGGTAGCACAACAACGAAGAACGTAGGAACAACGATCAACATGAACCCATTGTTGACAGCGGAAGGCACGATGGATGCGCACGACAGGGGATGCTGTCAACGAAGCAGGAATGAATGCGGTTGAGCGGAGAAATAGCAAGCAAAGGTGTTTGTGAAAGCTAAAGAATCCATGACTGCACAATAGTGAGCCGAGGAGCTACTTGCTCTGATACTAGATGGTGTAGACAAACCAACACAATTGACATAAAAATATGTATTTATTAATAATGAATATCAATTGACCATTTACGTTTATAGGGTGAGAGGCCCGGGCGTGATCTCTGATCATGCCATGTGACCTAATTAACTAAATCGTTTACAAAATACTAAATTTTTATATAACATAGCCTCAACTCAACATGGAATTCAAACAAGAATATTTGTAGTTTAAGTGGTGAATGCTCTATTGGCCAGTAATTACCAATATATAGATTTTGCTATGATGAGTATTTCATATTATATTTATGTTACTTTTATTTGATGAGAGATGTGTTTTAATTTTAATTTTTAAAATTTATCCACACGTGGTAAAGATTAGCATGTCAATTGTGCTTAGCATGAGCGGTTAAAAGAAATATTGTTATCCTCTCTACTTGAGTTCAATTCCAATTCCTATATGAGACAAGTTGAACTCATAATGAATATTATTTTTATTTCTCATATAGAATATAAAGATATTTCTCATGGAACCCATGTCTTTGAAACTTGTTGTACATTCATGAACCCTATGAAATATCCTACCCTTGCTTATCAGCTTGAGGGTGAGGTGTTTTGTTACATGGAAAAAAATGTTAAGGAATAGTATACTATAATTATGTGTGATCACATAAAAATCACACATAAAAATTGCTTTGTAATGTTTTCAGCTCTGGAAATTTGGGGAAACCTTATACAACACAGAGGCCTAGTAGCAAAGAAAATAAAATCCTAAACTCGTAAAAAGAACCCCATTATTAAAAAAAACAAGCCAAATACACCACAAAACATAAGCCAAATACATCACAAAACATATATTGAAGCTTGATGTCTTAATCATGTTAGAAACTTATCATATGTACTAATAATTGGCCTACAACCAAGAACAATAGATAGCACTAATTCTTGATGCCCATGCTCTATTAGATCTCGATTAGAAAATGACATATGAATTAGCATTTTATCAAAGTTATTTTATAATTTTTGAGGTACTTGTGAACAATCTTGTTATAAAGCAATCTTGTGAAAACCTTTTTCTTCACATTATATCCTCAGAAGATGTGTTATGTTGATACATCTTGATTTCCAATGCAAATAATGTGAAATATTGTGCAGTTCACTAAAAGCATCCTTAACTTATTTTCCATTTACTGTGATAAAAAGCAATTTAATGTCACATCCATCCAAAACTAATGGTTATTGGCTGCCGTTGTTTCCAGGATGGTCAATTATTCTTGGCAGTCTGCACTTCACTAAAAACATCGTTAACTTCGCTTCCAGGATGATCAATTATTCTTGGTAGTGTGCAGTTCACTAAAAACATCCTTAAATTCTTTTCCATTTACTCTGATAGAAGCAATTTAATGTCATATCCATCCAAAACTAAAGGTTATTGGCTGTCATTGCTTCGAGGATGATCAATCATTCTTGGCAGTAAGAAAGTTTTCTGATTATGGCCCGCAGAAATTTCAGATCTATTTTATCAAGGAGAAAAATAAGGTTTTAGGTAGAATATAAGACCTCCAGGTGGGGTTCCATGTCTACTTCCTCCACTTGAGTTGAGGAACATTGGGTTGCAATTGTGTTGGCCACCTTCCCAAGACAGAAAAAGTATTTAAAAAGTGCAAAATGACATTCCTCTACAACAGTTCCTTGGGGCTAACTATGGTTTCCATTTGTATAAGTACCTTGGACAAGGCAAAGAAGCACCAGAGCGTATAATAGCCCCTTAGATAGCCGCAAAGTTTAGCTACATCAACGCAACCATCCACTCAATGCATGTTGCAGATGGAAAGGTCATTAGTCACATAGTCAAATCCAATAAAGTCCCTCACAATACCACCCGTTATTGCAGCTAGCAGTTCGGTCGACCTCCATCCAGATATCTTCGAGGACACCTTATAATAGTAGACATGTGATCACTAAAGCATGCGCAGCACATGAGGCCATTTTTCTGCAAGTGAGCATTTTGCTGATTGCAAAGAAAACCATTTTAATAGTTGTACACCGATAGTGTATGTATAAAATTGTTTAGCCATGTAAATTTTCAAAACATTTTCCACTTAAAGAGCTAAGCTTTTTGAACAAGAATGATCTTGTACCAGAGACTTCCTCCCATCGTATTATCCTTGCCTCGTGAATATAAATCATCGTCATTCTGTTGGATTGTCTTCAGGTTGTAAGCAATCTATAATTGTACAGGATGGAACTCTCCATACCCAAAGCTACAATAACTTACAATATCACTCTTGGAAGCAAAGATATATTGTGGGCCTCAGTCATTAATTTCAAAGCCATAATAGAAACCACAATCTTCTGTCACATAAGCTACCTTATCTACATTAGACTCGCATAGTGAATCATGAATATGGGAATTAGCATCGACATTCTAACAGTAATACTCTCCTCTATAGAAACCTTGAGCTCCAAAAACCACCTTCTTTGATCTTCTTAATATAGCTGAACAAATTCTAAAAAGCTTATATTTCAAAAGATTATTTATTATAAGATTCCAATAAGCTTGCACATTAATCAATGAGGGCTAACAGAGGCTCTACCGCTCCTTCGTAACTTTTCTGTATCTACAGAAGTCTGTCATGCCTGTCATCACTGATGTTCCTCCCACGAGACCAAGAAAGTGGATTTGATACCACTGTCATGAGTCCAAATCATCATAGATGGTAAGACTATAGGAGCAACTGATAAATAGCACTACAACAGAAGGCGTAGTTAGGCCAAGTTTAACAGTGATATACAAACAGCAGTAGATTAAACTGTGATGAAAGTAGATTCCACAACAACAGTAACTTCATTGATTACAACAGTAAATTAAACAAACAGATTAGAGAATACTTATCAGCAATTAGTTCAGCACCCAAAACAACTAAATGCTAGTTATTCCGCATAGGGAACCTCCAAAATTGAACATGTATAGAAGAACATACATAAATATTGGCCAAGAAACAGTCTGTAGTCTGATATCATATAACTAAAACAATCAACACAGGACAAAGACTTCCCAAAGAAGGCATAATGGCAACAGACACACATAATATCCAAGGGCAGCTTAGACGTGCAGTCAACCACAGTTTAGTCTCCCACCAGCTACCTCCAATAACCAAAATCCCTGCATAACTCCAATAAAACAAGAGGTCCTATTTAGAACTCATTGACTCCTTATGGATTCATCTCTTGCATGTGAAATAAATGGTTTCCAGATTAAATTCACCTAGTGGCCTTATTTATAACCTTAAGATTTATGTTTAACCCATTGCTTCCTCCAGATGGGATATATATTATAACGGGGATTTTGGTTATTGGAGGTCCTATTTAGAACTCATTGACTCATGAATTCATCTCTTGCATGTGAAATAAATGGTTTCCAGATTAAATTCACCTAGTTGCCTTATTTATAACCTTAGGATTTATGTTTAACCCATTGCTTCCGCCAAATGGGATATATAGTATAACTTATTCTATAACTGTGGTTTAATATCTTTAGAGATTTTCTACTCTAAGGCTACCGTATAGCCCAGTCAACACAAAAATGGGCCGTCATAATTTATTTTATTTATCACATCACAGCACACGGGCATTTGCATTTTATTTCGATTAGAAAACATTACATGGTCTTTTGGTATCATAAGAGATTAGATATTGTTGAAGATGCAAGTTACTTCATTTTACTACTTATTGAGCATTCCTAATTACCAAAAACAAAATACAAACGATTTCTTAAACTGTTGGAAATTTTTGATAATTCCATAACAGACAGTCAAAAAAAAAATGCTCTGTTTTAACACTCTGTTTTTTTTTTACTCAGAAAACTGAAAATTGTTTTCTGGAAATGGTGTTTCAGCAACACAGTTTGGTGTTGCAGCAACGTGGTTTTTGGTGTTGCAGCAACACAATTTTTTTTTTAAAAACTGAATTTCAACAGTGCACAACAGAAGGGAAATTGTATTCATTTACAATACTTCCTCTAACAGAGGGATTTTTACAAGGCTACTTTAAAGACAATTCAGAAACTTAAGAAAAAACTTCATGCTGTAAACAGAAATTACATTACTGTGTCTGCACTGCTGTACATTACAGAAAAACAAAATACTCTGTCTCCTCCAAAAAAAAATCAACACGTTATTTTTACTGCTATGTTTGCACTTTGCACTGCTGTGTCTGCACTCATATGCATCTACAAAACACTCTGTTTCTGCTCAGAATTAACGCTGCTATAATACTCTGTTTCTGTTCAGAACGCTGCTGTAAACACTCTGTTTCTTCCTTGAAACATTTTACTCTGCTGTCTGTAAATTTCATTCATACATTCATGCTGCTGCGTACAAAAAAAAACTTCTGCACTGCTGTGCATTACAGAGAGAACTCTATCTCTGTTCAAAAATTCTTACACACACTGTTGTGTTTACATTACATTTCAAATTCAACAGAAAAACAGAACTTAACATATTTCTTGTGTCGTAAGAACAAAACTGCATATGTGAATTAAAAAAAAAATAAAATTAAAATCCTACCTACACAGCAATAAATTACCATCAATCCGTGAGTGACCGCCATTCCGTAATAAATTGTTGTGTAATCGCTAATTCAGGAAAGGGCTGGAGCTACGGCTGTTTACTAGCAAAATCATCAATGCAGAGGTATGGCAGTTGATTCAACAGTACAGGGGTATGGCAAAGGACTGCCCCTGCAGTTGAAAATAATATTTCAACACTCCCCTTTAGTTTAAACTGCTGGGTTATCAGTCATACCCAGACATTTCCTCAAAAACTCAAAACTTTTCTGTCCCAAAGGCTTGGTTAGGATGTCTGCAACCTGCTCTTGAGTTTTGCAATGTACTAAGACAATTTCTCCATTATTTACCAACTCTCTGATATAATGAAACCTTGTGTCAATGTGTTTCGTTCTCTTATGAAACACAAAATTTTTGGATAATGCAATAGCAGAACTGTTGTCACAATAAATCACAGTTCCTTTTGCCTGCTCTTGGCCTAAGCTCCTTAACATCTTTCTCATCCAAACTGCTTGACATGCTGTTGCTGTAGCTGCCACGTACTCTGCTTCTGTTGTGGACAATGTCACAATTGGCTGTTTCTTGGAAGCCCGTGAAATGGCTCCTGAACTCATGTGAAAAACATAACCGGATGTGCTTTTCCGGTCATCTACACTTCCAGCCCAATCACTGTCAATATATCCAACTAAATCTGAACATTCTGAGACAGTATATAAAATCCCAAACCTTTTAGTACCTTTAACATACCTCAGAATCCTTTTTGCTGCCTGCCAATGTGCTTCTTTTGGCTTCTCCATGAATCTGGAAATTAGACTAACAGCATACATTATATCTGGCCTAGTTGCTGTCAAATACATGAGGCTGCCAACTATGCTCTTGTACAGACTAGGATCAAAATCCTTGTTGCTGTCCTCTTTGCTGAGTTTTAATCCCATTACTGTGGGAGTGATTGCTGCCTTGCACTCTTGCATGTGGAATCTTTCCAACACTTCATTTACATATCTTGCTTGAGAGATAAAAATTCCATTTTCATTTTGATGTACTTCTATTCCTAAGAAGTATCTCAGCAAACCCATGTCAGTCATCTCAAATTCTTTTTTCATGACTGATTTAAAATTTTCAATGAGGTAGTCATCATTACCTGTAAAAATCACATCATCAACATACAACACTACAATTAAAATCTTACCATCCTTTTCTTTGATATAGACGATGGGTTCTCCCTCACATTTGTCAAATTCATTTTCTAGTAGATAGGAATCTATCCTACTGTACCATGCTCTTGGTGCTTGCTTCAGCCCATAAAGAGCTTTCTTCAATCTGCACACTTTGTGCTCTTGGTCTTTCTTCACATAGCCTAGAGGTTGTTCAATGTAAACCTCTTCCATTAACACTCCATTTAGGAATTCTGACTTCACGTCCATTTGGTAAACTTTCCACTTGTTCTGTGTTGCTATGGACAACACTGCTCTCACGGTTTCCATTCTAACAGCCGGTGCGAAAGTCTCCTCATAATCTCTCCCATACTGCTGTTTGTATCCTTTGACAACTAGCCTTGCCTTGTGTCTTTCTATTTTGCCTTCAGCATTGCTCTTGGTCTTGTAGACCCATTTAACTCCAATGACTTCTTTACCTTTTGGTAGCTCAACCAAATCCCATGTCTTGTTTCTTTCTATGGCATTTATTTCCTCATCCATAGCTTCTATCCATTTCTTATTTTTAATTGCATCTTCGAAATGAATAGGATCATCAACATGACAATACAAGGAAAATAAGGAATTCATTCCTTCATCATAAATGTCACTTAAGTTTCTAAACTTTTTACCTCTTTCATTTGGTGTGCAAGTGCTTGAAGATGCACTTGAATCTCCTCCTTGTGGTGTGCTTGGAGAAGCACTCTCATTTATCCTCAAAGGTGTTCCTTGTTGTCCTTGTGTTAGCTCTGCTATTTGGGGATGTATTTCAGCCATCTCCTCATCATCTTCATCATGAGACAAACAATTTTTAACATTCATTGTTTTCTCTATGCTTCCATCCCAAACTTCCTCCTCAATAAATTGAACATCTCTGCTCACAAAAAACTTCTTAGTGGATGGGATATACAACCTCTAAGCTTTGGATTCCTCACTGTATCCAATGAAAATACATTTCTCCCCTTTGCTATCCAATTTCTTCCTTAGCTGGTCTGGAATGTGTGCATAAGCCACACAACCAAAAACTTTCATGTGGGTGACTCCTTGCTTTCTCCCACTCCATGCTTCTTCTGGCACTTTGTTCATCACTGCTTTTGTAGGACACCTATTCAAAATATATACTGTACAGTGTACAACTTTAGCCCAATAATCATTTGGCAAATGCTTTGCCTTCAACATGCTCCTCACCATATCCATGATTGTTCTATTTTTCCTTTCAACAACTCCATTTTGCTGCGGGGTATAGCTGGCTGTAAATTGCTTGTGAATTCCATTTTTTTTGCAAAACCGTAGGAATTCTTTGGAGATATACTCACCTCCTCTGTCTGTTCTCAAAACTTTGATGCGTAGCCCACTCTGATTTTCCACAAGTGCTTTGAAATTTTGAAAATTTTCAAACACTTCGCTCTTATTCTTCAAGAAATAAACCCAAGTCTTTCTGGTAAAGTCATCAATAAATGTTAGAAAATATTCGCTACCTGCAAGTGATGGAGCTTGCATCGGTCCACATAAATCTGAGTGGACAATTTCTAAGGGTGCCTTTGCTTATGGATTTTCCCGGTTGGAAAACTTTCTCTGTGTTGTTTCCCCAATATGCAACCTTCACAAAGGCTGTCTGGCTTTTCTATCAATGGTAAACTTCTTACCATTCCTTTTCTACTCAACCATTTAAGACCTCCAAAGTTGAGATGTCCAAATCTCAAATGCCACAACCAATTTTCATTCTTTGGCACGCTTTGGAAAGCCTCTTGGGTAACTGCTGCAATTACTTCTTTGTTTTTCAAATCTACTCTTATTCTAAGAGGGAACATTCTGTTCCTTGTCATCTTCACTTCAGCAATGCATAGCTTGCTGGGTGCTCTGTCCATGATGGTGCATACATCATTCTCAAAGAAAACATTGTAACCCTTTTGAACAAGCTGTCCAATACTCAAGAGGTTACACCTCATTCCAGGAACATAATAGGCATCTGCTATGGTTTTTTTTTCACTCTTCTTTGTAAATATTTTGACTTCTCCTTTTCCCATAACAGAAATTTTGCTATCAGTCCCAAGTGTAACTTCTGATTTCACGTTTTGATCTAAAGCAGAAAACAGGACTATGTTTCCTGTCATATGGTTGCTACAACCTGAGTCTAAAAACCATATGTCTTCACTATTTGTTTCAGCCATGTTACAAGCTAACAACACATTATCTTGACTGGTATTTTCTCTAGTAATATTTGCATTAGATCTATTGTTCATATCATGCTGCTTCTTCCTACATTCACTGGCATAGTGCCCATATTTTTTACAATAATAACATTTGACATTGGATTTTTCATACTTTTGTCCTTGAGCATGATGTTGTCCACTTTGTTGGTTGTTGCCATGGCCTTGGTTTTGATTTGGATTGCTGCCTCTTCCTTGAGCATTTGTTGGGCTGCTTCTTCCACCTCTGTTTTGGCTTCTACCTCTTCCTCTCTTGTTTCCTTTGCCTTGACCTCTTCCTCTTCCAAAGGACATCTGGGTCTTGAAGGCTTGCTCTAGAGATGAGTTTTCATTTCTTTCTACTCAACCTCTGCTCATGTGTTATCAGTGATGCATGGAGTTCATCAACTGAAAAGTTTGAGAGATCCTTTGTCTCTTCTATGGTCGTGACAATCACATCAAACTTTGAGGGTAGGACCCTCAATAGTTTCTCCACAATCCTCCTTTCTTCAAGAGTTTCTCCATGATACCTTATATGTGTGACCAAACCAATTGCTTGTGTGAAAAATGAGTCAATGTTGTCTGACTCCTTCATGCGCAGGTTCTCAAAATCTTTCCTCAACAACTGTAGTTTTGCTGTCTTCACTCTCTCCATGCCTTGATAGGTTGTATTGAGAGTTTGCCATGCTTCTCTGGATGTCTTGGCTGCTGCTATCCTTGGAAACACACTCTCATGCACTGCTTGATATAAGAATACAAGGGCTTTTGAATCCTTCTTCTTATTTCTCTTCAACATCTTTTTTTCTGCCTGAGTTAATCCATTAAACTCTTCTTCATTTGCTGGCTCTTCAAATCCATATTCAACAAATTCCCATAAATCTTGTGAGGCAAATACAGCCTTCATGGTTATGGCCCAATAGTCATAGTTTTTCCCATTGAACTGTGGGAGTTGGGTATTAAACATACCCGCGCTGGCGCTGGCCATTCTTTCAATACTTGACTTGGATTCTTTCTTGGCTGAGTCTCCACCCTGCTGGCGAAGCTGCTACCGCAATAAACCCTTTCTTCAGCTTCATTGACACTTCAAAGATCCTAGACTGGCTCTGATACCATGTTTGGAATTTATGATAATTCCATAATAGACAGTAAAAAAAATTCTCTGTTTTAACACTCTGTTTTTGACTCGGAAAACTGAAAATTGTTTTCTGGAAATGGTGTTTCAGCAACACAGTTTGGTGTTGCAGCAACACAATTTTTTTTTTTTTTAAAACTGAATTTCAACAGTGCACAACAGAAGGGAAATTGTATTCATTTACAATACTTCCTCTAACAGAGGGATTTCTACAAGGCTACTTTAAAGACAGTTCAGAAACTTCAAAAAACTTCATGCTGTAAACAGAATTTGCATTATTGTGTCTGCACTGCTGTACATTACAGAAAACAAAATACTCTGTCTCCTCCAAAAAAAGTCAACACGCTATTTTTCATTGTTGTGTCTGCACTTTGCACTGTTGTTTCTGCACTCCTATGCATCTACAAAACACTCTGTTTCTGCTCAGAATTAACGCTGCTGTAACACTCTGTTTCTGTTCTGAACGTTGCTGTAAACACTCTGTTTCTTCGTTGAAACATTTTTACACTGTTGTCTGTAAATTTCATTCATACATTCACGCTGTTGCGTACATTAAAAAAAAAAACTTCTGCAATGCTGTGCATTACAGAGAGAACTCTATCTCTGTTCAAAAATTCTTACACACACTGTTGTGTTTACATTACATTATCAGATTCAACAGAAAAATGAACTTAACATATTTCTTGTGTCATAAGAACAAAACTACATCTGTGAATTAAAAAAAAAAAAAAATATTTAAATCCTACCTACATTTACCAACCACTGCAATAAATTACCATCATTCCATGAGTGACCACCATTTCGTAATAAATTGCTGTGTAATGGCTGATTCAGGAAAGGACCAGAGCTGCAGCTATTTAATGGCAAAATCATCAATGCAAAGGTATGGCACTGGATTCAACAGTACAGGGGTATGGCAAAGGACTGCCCCTGCAGTTGAAAATAATATTTCAACATTTTGAATATGATATTAATGATGCCATAACACCATACATAAAATAAACAATTTTTTTTATTATTTTTTTTTTAAATTTTACCTAATTACTATCCCTAACTTGAATAACATCATGCATGATGTTCTGAACTCTACATTGTCGCTCATTATCCATAACTTAATACAAAGTTACAAACCAAACCCCTTTAATGAAACCTTATAACTTTCACCAATTTATAGCTTCCATTTAAAAAAGATATTATCAACCTAGCCTTCACGAGCTCTTTGGAGAGAAATTTTTCCAATAAATTTTGACCTACTGAACAACACCGACAGCTCTACGGATTCACTCAAGAAGGACACGCTTGAATCAGTAATTCACAATGAAACGTCAGTGTGAAGGGCTGTAAAGAGAGATATTTAACATCTCGTCGACGTTTCTGAGCATAGAAGTAAATAAAAGAAAATAAATCAATTACGAGAAAACTATGAAGAGATGTCTCTGCAAAAGGCTTTTGTTCAGAGAGATTTTTAACCATTGGCACACCTTTCTGAACGTGGAAGTAAATGAAAGAAAATAAATTAATTAGGAGAAAACTCTGAAGAGATTTGTCAGGCCTTTTGTATAGTGAGATATTTAACCTTTGTGCACGTTTCTGAACAGAGAAGTGAATGAAAGAAAACAAATTAATTAGTAGAGAACTATGAAGAGATTTGTTTTTAGGATTCAACTGCGTTAAGTAAGTCATTCACGTATGACCATTTCTATGAGAGGTAGTCTTAAGTGACTAATTTATCATGATTTGAATAGTTCACTTAGCACTAATTGCATTTCTATGAGAGGTAGTCTTAAGTGACTAATTTCTCATGATTTGAATAGTTCACTTAGCACTCATCTCTCATGATTTGAATAGTGCACTTAGCACTCATTGCATCGGGTGATGCTCAAAGGGGTGAAGAAGTGGGATTGAAACTGGTGAAATAAATCACATAGCGTCAATCATCACTTTTGGGGCTTGCACTTGGTAACCAAGACTTCCCAGGAGGTCACCCATTCCAGATCGCCTCTGGCTCAAGCACGCTTAACTGTGGAGTTTTTCCCCACAATCTTATATAATGCACTGCGTAAACTCCCTATACTGAAATTCAAAAAGAGTGAAGGGATCTCTACTTGAATGGTTCATGAGGCACAATACTTGCTAAGGTTTTGCAAATGGGGTAGCAAGCTAAGTGGGCTTGATTGCGGGGAAAAACTCCACAGTTAAGCGCGCTGGAGCCAGAGGCGATTTGGAATGGGTGACCTCCTGGGAAGTCTTGGTTACCGGGTGCAAGCCCCGGAAGTGATGATTGACGCTATGTGATTTATTTCAACAGTTTCAATCCCACTTCTTCACCCCTATGAGCATCACCTGATGCCATGAGTGCTAAGTGAACTATTCAAATCATGAGAAATTAGTCACTTATGACTACCTCTCATGGAAATGGTCATACGTGAATGACTTACTTAACGCAGTTGAATCCCAAAAATGAATCTAATATAATGCAATGCGTAAACCCCCTATACTTAAATTCAAAAAGAGTGAAGGGATCTCTACGTGAATGGTTCATGAGGCACAATACTTGCTAAGGTTTTGCAAATGGGGTAGCAAGCTAAGTGGGCTTGATTGCGGGGAAAAACTCCACAGTTAAGCGCGCTGGAGCCAGAGGCGATTTGGAATGGGTGACCTCCTGGGAAGTCTTGGTTACCGGGTGCAAGCCCCGGAAGTGATGATTGACGCTATGTGATTTATTTCACCAGTTTCAATCCCACTTCTTCACCCCTGTGAGCATCATCCGATGCAATGAGTGGTAAGTGAACTATTCAAATCATGAGAAATTAGTCACTTACGACTACCTCTCATGGAAATGGTCATACGTGAATGACTTATTTAACGCAATTGAATCCCAAAAAATGAATCTAATATAATGCAATACGTAAACCCCCTATACTTAAATTCAAAAAGAGTGAAGGGATCTCCACTTGAATGGTTCATGAGGCACAATACTTGCTAAGATTTTGCAAATGGGGTAGCAAGCTAAGTGGGCTTGATTGTGGGGAAAAAATCCACAGTTAAGCGCGCTTGAGCCAGAAGCGATTTGGGATGGGTGACCTCCTGGGAAGTCCTAGTTACTGGGTGCAAGCCCCGGAAGTGATGATTGACGCTATGTGATTTATTTCACCAGTTTCAATCCCCACTTCTTCACCCCTTTGAGCATCACACAGATGCAATGAAGTGCTAAAGTGAACTATTCAAATCATGCAGAAATTAGTCACTTACGACTACCTCTCATTGGAACATGGTCATACGAGTGAAGACTTTACTTAACGCAGTTGAATCCCAAAAATGAATCTAATATAATACACTGCGTAAACCCTCTATACTTAAATATGAAGAGATTTGTTCGCAAAATGCCCTTGTGTAATGAGATATTTAACATCGGTGGTAAACCCTCTATACTTAAACATGAAGAGATTTGTCCGCAAAATGTCCTTGTGTAATCAGATATTTAACATCGGTGCACGCTTCTGAACAGGAAAGCTATGAAGAGATTTGTCTACGAAAGGCCTTTATAAAATTTTCACTCGGAGTATAAATAATGATCTAATTTTAGTCAACCAATTTAAATGTTTTTTCAATCTAAACGCATGTGGGCCACCTAAAAAACTTCTTGTGCTGTTGTGTCATGTTTGCTCCAATGAGCGAACAAACCTTTTTAATAAATCTTCCATGTTTGGGGACGATAGCTTTTATCTTTTCGATTAAAAAATCTATATTACTCAATATACACAATCTCGAAGACCTTTTTAATAAATCTTCCATGTTTGGGGACAATAGCTGTTATCTTTTCGATTAAAAAATCTATATTATTCTATATACACAATCTCATTGCAGTGGAGGTTAATGAATTCCACGAGGTTAAGTGGATTGTAGATTTCGAGAATATTCCGAATCTGATGGATAGAGTATCATTAATTTTTTGACCGCATTTATGTTTATCTAGTTCTCTAATATTCTAAAAATCTGCAATTAACTTAAAAATAGCCAAAGCCGAAAACACAGCTTATACTCTTAATTGCTCACCAAAGTTTGTAATAAAACGCAAATATGAGGAGAAAGTTTGCCTGACACTGCCATGGATGTTTTGGTGTAGAGCTCAATAGCATGCCCATATTAAATGCACCAGTAAACGGGTTATTCATATTTTGAAATATTTTTTATATTTTCTATTATAAACAATATTCCATAACATTCCGATAGAAACAGATCCAATTCTTTATATAGGTTTGTCATCTTCTTACATCGATGGTAGACAGTTCCCTGCTGGATAGATTATTTTGACTTATAGGCTTTGCTCCCAATATGTGGAGGAACATCACGACATCGAATGCTGCTTGTGGTGGAGTTCCAGAACATCTGACAGGCAGCATGTAATTGCATGGAGATTCCCCTACGAACCCATACTTTATTTAATCACATGTCTCTCGGTGTCGCTAAACAAATCGACACTCCATATCTTTAAAAAAAATAGGAATCACAATAATTGTGTATATGAAACCCATGCGCGTTTTGACAAGGCTTCGCATGTATTCATATATCCATTGATATTTATAATTCTCCCTTCCTTTCTGTTCTGATCTCCATCCATCCATCGATTTCAGGGGTTTCCCTGGCAGCCAATAGACTAGAATTACAAGAATGGCTCCATTCGCTCTTGTAAGGGCACTGCGAAAGAGCTATGCAAAGAGAGTCCACCCCTTTCTTAATGTTGCAGATGAAGATCAGAACTCCGTGGGAGCCCTCGAGTCTGCTGATCATTTAAGCAATCATTCCGCGCAAGGTTTCACTGGCTCTCTGGATGCCATTCTCTCCGCATATTCCAACATTCATTCTATCGCTAATTCCAATTCCAAGTGGGTTAACAACGCCCTGGAAGACATAGTTAAGATCCTTGATATGTGCAATGGCGTTAGCGATAACATTGCGGACGTGAAACAATACCAGATGTTGCTTCAGAGCGCTACTCACTCTGTGGATCGTGCAGGGATGGACATCAGCAAGATGAGTCAGGCGTCGCTTGTAAAAGCAACTAAAAGTTTGGCCGACTGCAGAGGTGCCATCACCAATGTAAATGCCAAATGCAATCCTTCTACTTCCAGATGGAGAGGAATGGTTCATATTGAAGAGGTTATAGCCTCCTCAAGTTATTTGGGCGTCAGTAGATCGGAGGATGCTTTATCAGAGGATATGCAAAATCTCAATGAGTGCACCGCTTCCGTGCTTAAAACAGTTGCCAAGGCCCTGTCGGTCGAGATGCCGAGGCCATCTCTTCACGGACGAGGTAATAACCGCATGCTCGCAGGGCGCAGTTCCTGCCTCCGCAGTTCGTTTGAAATGGTCAGGAATCTCTACAGCAGGTGTAAAACCTCCCGTTGCGTATTGCATGAATGGGAAAATGCAGATGTTTTAGTAAGGAAGTTGTATCGTATTTTATTGGCCGACAAGCAGAAGAAGGCGATCTGTGAGCACGCAGAGGTGAAAGAGTTAGTGGACGCACTGAAGAAATGCGTGGCAGATTTTGATGAAGGGATTGCTGCGCTGGACAGTAAAGTCAAGCAATTGTATAACGCTCTCATTAAAATTCAGGTGAAATTGTTGGACATTCTAACCTACTCTCTTTGATCGGTTGAACTCATTAAGCCACTATATGGAGGGTTTTGTGTTCTTCAAAAATTGCGGAGAGAGGATCTTCTGCCGGATTTTGTAATTATAGTTGTTGGTGCTTGGAAATGCTTAGGCACCAAGGAGTCGAGATGTAAAAATATTATAAATATAATTTCTCAAAAAATATTACAAATATAATTTCAATATTACAAACCCAATTTCTCTTTTGATTTAACTGCATCAAATGGTAAACAGACTAGTTAGGTTTCTCTTATTCACTTCTGGTTACGTTTCAGCAGTCATGATATAACTCATTCAATTTTGTTTTTTATTGGGTATTAGTTTTTTTTACCAAAAAATTATAACCTATATTAGGAATTCATTTTATTATTATTATTTAAATGTATTTATTTGTAAAGTGATGGGCTGAATTTTATTATGGGTTCTTTAGTAACCTCTATTTCTATTAGTTACTATTTTTTTGTCTTTATTTAAT
>APFE030163505.1:0-45625 GCA_000404065.3 Pinus taeda
CTTAAGTTTGAAAGATCATGGACAAGTGTAGCTAAGGATCTGTCATCACCGTATTTGGTGAGAAACTGTTCCTGGAAGATATTCCAACTCGTGATGGATCCAGAGGGTAAGAAAAAATACCAAGACCCTGTGGATCCTTGTAGTGAATAGGGAAACAATCTTACTACCACATCTTCTTCAGTGACTCCCTTTAGATTGACTGACAGCATAAAATTGTTAATATGTTCTTCTGCAGAAGTTCCAGCATCTGGATTAAATTTGCGTAACCATTTTTTGGGGTAATCGGGTAATGGATGTAAAGGTGCAGGCATAGTAACCACACTAGGACTTCCCCATGGTCTTTGGGCCATTTTAGGATTACCGACGTTCGCTTGTGGTGTTCCAGGTGTTTGAGGTGGAGGTGGAAGTATTGACTGAAAAGATTGTGATGCTTGAGATGAAGTCCCTTGGTGAACAACTATATGAAGTGGTGATGTGGGTGTATGACTTCGCACAGGTGATGATGAAATGGAAGATGATGGAGAAAGGGTATCGCTACCAGAACCTTCAGTTGTCTTTTTGATCCTTTTCCTTTCGGGTAGAGGAAATTCAGGTGGCTCAATGCCTAGCTTTTCACTTTGGAGTCTGGTAAGATGAGGGGGTAGGTTAAATTGCGAAGTGTGACTGCCTTGTGATACTTCAGATCTAGGAGGGGATATTGAGAAGTCTTGAAGTTTCTGGATGATGGATTGAACTTCAGGGGACTCCGGACTTAAGTGTTCTGAAGTATAATGTAATTGAGCAGTAGTGGTTCATTCCTCTTCGTCTCGTCTGGATACTGGAGATTCAGAATGCGAACGAGATATTCGAGGAGAAGTGGAGGGTGAGTTGCTCTTTGAATGGTTTGTAGGTGTTGGCTTACTTGCCATTCATAGCGTATGGCCCTCCTTCTAGCACCAGAAATGTTGAGGCCTCGGAAATCGTTTCCACAACATCGGGGATAACCACCCGGTCCGAACCTTAGTACAACTCCTTTTCCGTTTGGAATGGTGTCTCCGACTGGAGATAACGGGACCAGTTTCCAGATAATGAAATAAAAAGGATGGATGGGTGATGAATAAATTGCTTGAATGATAGGCGAATGACTTACTCTATTGAAAAAATAGGGAAACTAATACTAATCCCAGGAACAGCTTATTCATTCAGAATGTTGCGTTAAATAATCTTTATCTATTTACCAGGCATATAGATGACTTTGTAAAACAAATAAAGGATGTTCAATCATTCAAAGATTGCTTCACATGAATAGTCACAATGAAGCGATGCATACAGATTACTACATTCACTGTTTGTATCATCGATAGATATATAAGTCTGAAAGGAGAGCATGCGATAAACAACCAATAGTGGAATGTATAAGGAATGCTGTGAAAAAGCACATATATATATAAGCGACAATAGCAAGAGTGATTTCAATAACAATTCATATAACGAAAAAGAATACAGACGCAGATAATTGTACCATGTGAGCTGTAGATCAATCCGAAATATCAATCGCTATTCAAAATTCCTTCTTCAACATAGAAATGCTTTCAAACAATGACAATAGTGCACATTTGCATAAAAGCCTTCCTCATCAAATTCAGAATAATTGGTCAAGTTTCATAAAAGAATATCCCTGAAGTACAATAGTGCAGCTTCAGGGTTTAAGTCATATACAAAACTTTTACGACCCTTTCTAAATGCATGAAAGGGTTTTTAAATACTACTAAACTAAAAAGATCTATGAAACAAAATCCTACTAAATTGGTATCAGTAAATCTGGTCTACTTCTCAGGGGTGATCTGGTAGTCGGTGAAATGAGTCATGCCTCAGGTTGCTTGCCCTTAAACCTTAGCTGACTTATTGCGAGCATTGGTTCTACTTCTGGCGGTTTGTTGAGGTGTAAACTGAATTGGGCGGCGAAGGTGGCATCCTGGATGTCGGGTATAATATAACCGACAGCATCGGTTAGGCACTTCAAGACGGTTCTTTGGCTGTATGGTTTGATTAAAAATAACCAATACGCATCCCATGTCAAACTGTTGACTCCAGCGATCAATCTTGCGCTTTTTTCCAAGTCCGGATAGCATGAATGCTCCAATATATTTGCTGTTGTTAATTGACCTGGAGTGCATTGGGAAATTGTGTTAGATAAATACAATGTATTATTTACTAATTCAATTAAATTTCCACTGATTGTCCTGCATCTGGAAGTCGCTCTTTCTGCTTTCATCAGTTGTGATTGCCATTCTGTGAACAATATTTCTTTGTGCGATTCTAGAATTCTTGGTAGATTAGTTGCTCGACCTACATCTGAATCCTGCCATTCTATAAAGTTTGTCAGTGTTTCTTCTGCCTGATCCAAGTCGGCCCTTGCTTTGTCTACCTTTTCGCTTATAGACGCTGACAATTCGCACAATGGTTGTGCTTGTATGAGATGTTGACATAACAACTTAACCTGATTAATCAATCCTTTATTTAGCTGGAGCGCTTCTACTTTAAACTCATCTATCTTAGGGAGATTTTTCGTTTGCTCAATTTGAGTGGTCGATTGAGCGACTTTTTCATCTTTTGCTTTTATTGCTCCCTCAGTCGATATTCTTAACTGCTCTAGTGCCGTTGATAGCTCCTTCTGCCTTTGCATTGCGCCTTCGTCTATCCTCTATTTTTGCTCTTGTAATTGCTTGACTAGCTGGTTATTGTTCTGCTGCTATGCTAGCAATTCTTTCTCGGCCTGCTCTGCCCTCTGCTGGACTTCTGATACTCTCGCCTGTAGTGAAGAGATATCCTGATCCTTTGTTTTCAACAAATTGCTCACCTCCGTTGGTTTGTCAATAGTCGCCGCCGAATATGCTCCAGCAAACTGTGATAACTTGGTTAAGTCATCGGAGGGGTTGAATTTCTCTTTCCATACAACGTTGCCCGTTACTGTTGATTCGGGGAATGGGGAAGATTGATCAGTTCTTCTCCTTTTCCTCTGTCGCTTTACGACGACTTTATGCTTGGGGCTGTAAAATATATCTAAAGGGGGGATTTCTTCAATTTGCAAAACGATCTCCCCCGTAGGATCTTTAGGAATTATCTCTAATCCTTTTGTTTTGGGTAGGCCGCTGGTTTCACCTGAAACCGGTTTCGATGTTGCTTCCTATGTATCTCCTTCCTTTGAAACCTCATCATCTTTTGAGCACTCTAAGTTATTGATGATTGTACTGAATTGATTCCATTGTTGGAGCAAATTCGGATCAACTAATGGATCCTGGTTACCTTTAGAGCTGCTCTCCTCTTGGGTCTTTGCTTGGGTTTCTTCTTGTTGGTGTGCATTTTCCTGAGTTACCTCCTGCCTTTGGCTATGCGTCTCCTCCTGCTGTTTTGATGTAGTAGGAGTTGGTGTATTATGTCGTTGTTCAGACTCGCTTGACCTGGTGACTGTTGGTACAGTTGCTAACAGGTATAGAGGCAGAGTTTGCAACCTCTGTTCTCTGATTATGTTAAACTCAACTAGCCCTTCATCGTTATAAACATTTTGTGCAAGCGACTTGACTTGATACAATGATTCGGCTATTACGAACAAGTCTTCGAATTTGTCTTCTTTGTGCTTGAACTTGGCCAACTTGGCCTAGTCGAGCGCATTGTAAGCGATTTTTCTTGGATCATACTGCCTCCTTGGCAGAGTAGCCAGGGTGAGAAAATTCATTTTCCCAGCTTCCTTCTCTGCATGCTTGATGTCATGCAGGGTACACATTCCAATTCGCAGTGGAAAAGAAGGCCAAACATGTTTTTTAGCTCTTTTCAAGGTTTGGGCAACCCCTTCAGCGCTGATTCGATAAGCTACTTCCCTGGCAAGTAACTTATCAGGGATGTAGTGTGGTAGCACATGTGGCTTGGCCTGACTGCCAAAAACTCTGATATAAGTGAATTTCTCCTCCCCAAACCAACTTGCTACTGCAGTCAAATCTACAGCTGCTTGTACGGATATTTTAGGGGCAGGCTTATTAAAAATTAAATAATGAATTGGTAACATAAAACCGTTGCAAATTTGATACAGGTGGTGCTTATAACTGGTCTTCCAAAGTTTTCGATGATATATGTGAATGGGTGTGGGGTCTTGCGACATCCACCTCCATCCCAGTACAGGAAATTCAGAATTGAAACACAACACATCCATAATATATGCACTATAGTAAAATGGCGAAATAACCCTTTCTGTGACACAATAGTCAGACCTGAAGTCAAGAATGGCTTTGGCTAACTTGTCGGACAATATGACCGCCGAGTCCATGATTTCCCCACTGCATGCTGCCTCAATTAGGGGGACCATTTCTATGGTGATATTGGCAGAGTCATGTAATCCCCATAGCCTACACATCATAATTCCAGCATAACGGTAAGGTGAACATAGGGAGTCAACTGAGTACTTACCCGAGGTTTCATGCTTGTGTTTTGCTGGATTCTGTCTCCAGCCTTGAATAGGTTCAGATTCAGTCTTGTTTTATTCTTGAAACTTCTCCAAAAATGCAGCATTATACTTCTTCTCTTCTTGTGGCAGGTGATACATTAGCCGTAGGTCTTCGGCTTGAAACGAACCGAAAACCCTTCCATCCGTAGATTCAAACAGTCTATCGATAATTGGGAGCTCTTAGAGTGCCCACCTTACTACATCTGTGTAAGGAAGAACCTGCTCCCGAGCCGCTATTCTGTGTAGGAAGGAATCAACCAAGTCTTTTAGATTGGCATCGAACTTGCTAGTATTGTCGCATAAAATTTCCACTTCGGTCACCATTGGCCCTTCGGCCTCAATCAAATTATAGGTCCCCTGCCAAGTGATCTTGGGAAGTCCCAAGCATGTTGTATCTGATATTAGTCCTTTGTTCTTCCCAGCTGGATCAGCAACAATTAGCCCTACGGCTGGCGGAGCAGTAGGCATTGTAGTCTTCTTTGATTTCTTTCCCATTCCACTTTCTTCTGTTTCTGTGAAAGAATTCTGCGCAGAGTAAAAGTTGAGCACAACACATGCAACAATATCATGAATCGAATAGAATGAAGTATATATATATATCTTGGCGCATTCACAGTAATTAATCAACTTAAGGTGGCCTTAGGAGCAAATATGTGGATGGCTTCAAGCCTATTTTTCTTATTAAATGGTCATTATGGCCTGTCAGTCTTATTAATTACAATTGCTTCGATTAATGGATAAATGATTTATTTGAAGCATGTTGAAAGCGATTTAGCGGTTTGAACACGGATGAGCGGCTTTTGCAAAGGATATGGCCTTAATTACGAATAAATCAAATCAAACTGTCTTTATGACTGTTACCTTGAGAAATGTGCCATTTACCTTTTGTGAAATCGGGCATCGGGGAAATGTTTAAGTTGTTGCATTGGTTTTCCTTGGAATCCCCGATCGCCGATATCCGATATCGCATCGCGTCGGGTATCGCTGGTAGTATCGCTTGGGATAAGGGCATGGTGAATCACCGATTGCCGATAGCGATATCGCATCGCATCGGATGAGGAGAAGCTTAGTTGCGCTTTAGATGTTATCGCCGATTGCCGATTTCGCATCGCGTTGTAGCAAGGCTCATTACTTCATGTTACTTTATGTTTTGCCAATATCCGATAGCGATTTCGCATCGGCGAAAACCAATATGTCCCTTACATTGTATTTTCCTCGTCATTGCGATATGCGATCTTGCGATCGCTTTATCGCAATGATAAAAGTAAATCGTTTTATATCGAGGTTTTTTGATTGGTTTTATTAAAAAGCCTCTTTGCGAAATAGAACTTTAAATTGATACCAATTTGAAACAAAAATTAAAAAGGGACCCATTTCACATTATATTTTTTGGAATTTTAATGATATGAGATGGGGGGTTGTTGTAGGGCACAACAAGTCTTTAGAAATATACCTGAATACCAACCAAAATAAAAGAGGGGATTGGATAAAATAATACAAAGTCAAATATGTTAAAAAACAAAACCTAACAAAACCATCAAACCCTAGAATATACAAAGGGGTTACAATCCAAGTTGAAACATCACAAAACGATATACAGTTTGTGTATCATCTCCTTTCTTTCTCTAAGATGAGTCCTAATAACTAGAATGCAATTTTGAGTATCCTTACCTTTTCTTTCAGAAGGAGAAACCTACCACCTAGCAGACAATTTTGGAAATATTGAGAGCATAACATGAAAATAAAATAAGTATAAATGGTTTAAATTTATCATTATATTTTTTCTAACTATATTATGACATAATACTTCCTATTTTTCAAAACCAATAAAAATAGTAAACCAAAATTTGGCATAATGTAAGTGATTTCTTTTTATCTTCTAGATTTGAATGACATTTTGTTTATTAAATTTTATATTCAATATTTTTTTATATATCATGATTCTTCTTGAATTTATGTCTTAGGATGTTTCGTTTGCAACATTTTGTGCAATTGGTAGTTGTTAATTGTCTTAAATGAGTTTTGTCTTAAGTGGAAAATTGTCTTAAATATAAAGTTTTGTCTTAAAATAGTTTTGTCTCAATTTGTTTGTCTTAAATATAAAGTTGTGTTAAAAAAAAAAATCTGTTTTGTCTTAAAATATTTTTGTCTCAAATTGTTTTTGTCTTAAATATATAGAAATTTGTCTTTAAATATTTTTGGCTTAAATTGTTTTGTCTTAAAATATTTTTGTCTTAAATTGTTTTTGTCTTAAATATAAAGTTTTGTCTTAAAATATTTTTGTCTTAACTTGTTTTGTGTTAAAATATTTTTGTCTCAAACAATTTTTGTCTTAAATTTAAAGTTTTGCCTTAAAATATTTTTATCTCAAATTGTTTTTGTCATAAATATAAAGGTTTGTCTTAAAACATTTTTGTCTTAAACTATTTTGTCATGTCTTAGAATATTTTTGTCTTAAAATATTTTTGTATGTTTCTGTCTTAAATATAAAGTTTTCTATAAAAACATTTTTGTGTTAAACCGTTTTTTTCTTAAATATAAAGTTTTGTCTAAAAATATTTTAACAGAAAATAACTAAAGTGATATTAAATTTTAATATAAAATAACTAAAATAAAAAACGAATTTTTATGACAAAATATTCTCTTTTCTTAAAAAATGTACCTGTTAATATACCTATTATATTAGTTGTCTTAGAATATTTTTGTCTTAAAATATTTTTGTATGTTTCTGTCTTAATATAAGTTTTCTATAAAACATTTTTGTGTTAAACCTTTTTTTCTGAATATAAAGTTTGTCTAAAAATATTTTAACAGAAAATAACTAAAGTGATATTAAATTTTAATATAAAATAACTAAAATAAAAAACGAATTTTTATGACAAAATATTCTCTTTTCTTAAAAAATGTACCTGTTAATATACCTATTATATTAGTTGTGGATACAGCAATCTGGTAATTGTAATTGTAATAGTAATCGCTAACAATAGTAGTTACTAACAATCCTGTAACTATATTTTGTCAAAGCGCCAACTACTCTAGTTGCTGACGCTTCCAAGATCGCTTGCTGATGCTATGCTATGTGGAGTCTCTGATGTATCTAAAAAGAATTCGTTGGAATGCGAAGAGGCCAACAACATTATAATAAATTAAATTACAAGGACACAGAAGAAAAGTGGGCGTTTTGCTTTTGCGTGTGGCCCGTTGGTTTTCTGTATATTCGTCTTGGGCTCGTGGCTGCTACATTGTTTTCAAAGAGAGCGACGCGGTGCTGTAGGAGTTGACAAGCGTGTCTCGTTATTGTAGGTAATGTTTCTAGGTAACAACATAGCAATTTCAAGTACTTTGACAACCTCAGTCTCTGCATTATTGACTGTAACAATACATTTTGAATAAATGAAAAGTATTTGAATCATGTATGTGTTCTTGTGAGAATTCTTGAATTCCTCTCTATTTGCATTGTGCGATTTAGTTATTGAGTTAATTAAATTAGTAGCCAAACTCTAATGACCTAGGTTGTTGTGGGCTCTGTAACCGCAATCCAAATTCTGTAAGTGTTGTGAAAGCTATAAAATCTAAAACTGCATCAACTATGCTAGTTATAAATTTACTCCTTCATTATCACACAATGTCCTATTCATTCTGTAACATTGAAACTAAACGAATAGCCCACCTTATCTGGTATCTTACATCCCTACTAAATACCATTCATAACGGTTTCCTCAAAAGCACAGTACCTCGCTACAACGAAATCTATCAGTTGTGACATTGATATCCAAACAGATCGAGACGAAATCCATCCATCTTTTGAAGATGTGCATTTGTCACTGAACAATGAGTCGGTTGAAAACGACAGAAAGAATACTGTTTACTACGGACCCATAGTGTCTATGTAATTGTTTCAGCCACCACTACGATTTGGGTTCGTTTTATTGGCAGTTCTGCAACTGTTAAGGAGTCACGAGTAGCAAATTCGGATTTGAACGCTGAGAAAACCGTTCTAAAGTCTTTGCATTCACAACTGATACGGGCGGAAGTGGCTTTCGTTATACGCCTGTTGGCGTAATGGAAGTTGACATATCATATCGTCCAGATTGAGACGAAAGTGCGAAATCAATAAATCTAATCAATGTCTGGAGGGAGGTATGTAGTGCAAAACGGCACGGCACCTCACCCGGCATAGCAAAGTATAAATCCACGGGAAGACCAATCGAGCTCCTTATGAATTTAACATCTTCGCCTAAAATCTGCCATTTTCCAGCCAGCAAAAATGGCTACCTCTGTAGGTCAAACGAAGATCATCCTTATAGAGTGTATTTTCATCTTCTGTTCTTGGCTTCTCGCAGGTCAATTAACATTATCAATTTTGTTTTTTTTTTTCTCTGTAATGTCTTTGTATTGTTTATTCAAACCTACCATTGAACAAGGGCGTTCTATTAAATTGTTTCTTTGTGCAGGTGGTGACAAAATAGGAGTAAACTACGGCATGATGGGAGATCTGCCCTCTGCAGACCAGGTTGTAAGATTGATGAAGAAAAACAATATTGGGAAAATGAGGATTTTCGAAGCAAACAGAAATGCACTGAAAGCTTTCGCGAATTCCGGCATCGATGTAATCGTGGGAGTCGAAAATTTCAGATTGCAAGAATTAGCCTCCAGCCAGTACGCAGCCAACAACTGGGTAAGGGATAGCATTGTTCCCTTCTATCCCGCCACCACCATCAAATACATTGCTGTGGGTAACGAGGTTTTGGCCAACACGAACGACGGATCCTATCTTCTTCCTGCAATGAGAAACATTCAAGCCGCTATTCAGAAAAACAATCTGCAGAATAACATCAAGGTCTCCACAGCCCACAACATGAATGTTATAGGGATCGGCTTCCCGCCGTCTAAGGGTGACTTCAGAGACGACTTGAAGGCCACCATGCGATCTATGCTCAAATTCCTTTCAGATCACGGGTCTCCCTTCATGGCCAACGTGTATCCATACTTCAGCTACATCGGCAACAGAGACGCCATTTCTCTCGACTACGCTCTGTTTAAGTCCACATCTACGGTGGTGGAAGACCGAGATCGGAACTACAACAACTTGTTCGATGCCATGGCTGATACTCTTTTCTCGGCTATGCAAGCGTTGGGATATTCCACTCTCCCACTTGTCGTTACTGAAACCGGATGGCCTTCTGCTGGCGAGGATGTCGCCACAGTTGACAATGCTCAGTCGTATAACAACAATCTCATCAGACATGTATTATCCAATGTAGGAACACCCAAGAAGCCGGGAACGAACCTGGAGACCTATATCTTCGCTCTTTTCAACGAGAACGGGAAGCCTGGGGCTGAAACTGAGCGTCACTTTGGGCTCTTCAATCCTGATCAAAGTCCCTCATACCCTGTCACTTTTCTTCATTCCTAAGAACGCCATGTCATCCCATAACACCATATTGTGGAAGAAATCGATGCTTGGAAGTGATACTATCCATAAGCAAAATATGGTAATAAAAAATAATACATATGTTACCTATATGCCAATACATTAATATAGGTATTTCTGTACACACCTTTTGAAATAAATTGCGAATAAATTTCTGGGTTAGTGTGAGAATATTTTTGTTACAAGTCTGGTTTTAAATATGTGAATTTGTCTTTTCCCATGCATCTTTGTATTGTACACTTACTTTACACTAAGGAGAATTTTCTTTTAAGCAATCAAATTCCATTATCATTCTTTTCAATACTTTCCATTTTTTTTTATTTATGAGTTGTACCCAATTTTCATCTCTAATTGCTTTTTCAAATAAAGAAAGTTGGAATTTCAACCATGCAAAATTTAAACTCACAACATAAAATTTTAACAATACTTCAAACAAAAAATTTAATAGAATTTTAACAATGCTTGAAACAAAAAAAATTAGTAGCGCTTGCAACATAGAATATCGTTACCACTGCTCAGACAAAATTCTAGTATTTCCTTAATGGTTATTATATTTGCAGATCTCATGACTGAATTCGACCGTGGAGGTTTTGTTGAGGACGGTGTTGTTAATTTCCCATGTTATTCAACCCAAATTTAACCCAAACTTATAGCCCTCAGCTAAGGCGTGGAACTTACTTCAAATTCTTTGTCAACATATTTTGCAACGTCCAAAATTAGCTCACAGTCTTGGTTAATCTAGTTGGACGCTTCACAGCATCAATCATGATTTTCCAATTAAGCAAACTTTATTTCCTTGATTTCTATCTATTGAGATGCCATTATTCTTGGCTTACACAAGTAAAATTCAACCATGTGTAATCCACTTGTGCAAGGTATTGCTTGTACAATTGCAATTCTTCCTTTTTATGAGCTAAGCCATTTGTTTGCCATCATTTTTGACATCCAACTCCATTATGTATTGTATAGTAGCCTATATCAGTGAGAGATAGGTGTCATCTTCAAATATCATTCTATAGGGGAGAAAAATGGTAATTCTTATAGTAAACTCTCCCGATAAAAGACCATTTTTATTATATTCCGGTAGAAATTACTAGATTTCTTGTAGCTGTTAAAATATTGATTGATAAGTTCTTAGTGTCATCCCCATATTTCTGTAGTTATAAAAGGGAAATATATCTATTACACTCAGTTTGGCATACACTTTACATCGCATCAAAGATAGCCAAGCTTTCACCTAGGAAAAGGTAGGTTGGGTAACAGATTTCTATTTCTACTCATTCATATAACTTGGGGTTTTCTATCATTGAATTCTTAAATTTTTCCATATAAATCTTCATATATTACCTTGCAATTCAGAGTCTATCTAGTCCTTCCACTAGCTTCACCACTATTCCTTCCTTTTCGGCGTTCTACTCACCTAGTTATTCCTTTTTGGTGTTATACTTACCTACTTATTGCATGGGAACATGCGGTGGCTTGGGTGTGCTGATGTTAAGCATTGGTTTTAACAAGTTTTTTTTATGACCATTTGGCATATTATTATTTAATTTTTTTCTCATTTGTGGATCATATTATCATATACACTCATATTGTCCACTTTCTCTTCATGCAAGCTTCATGAGATATGTGATTATTAATTTTATTAATTCCCCTCGGTTTATAATTATTATATATGTTGTTATTATCTAACTACATACACGTTTTAGTTGTATTTATGGCAGTTTCTAGAAATATGATAGCAGCACAGTGCTGCAGGAATGCATATCCACGTAATAGACTATTTTTAGCCTTGATTTTTTCACATCATCATCAAATCAATTAAGATGAATTGAAAATTTCCAATGCAATTTTCCACGTCATTATCAAATCAATGAAGATGAATTGAAAAAATCCAATGAATGGGTCGAAAATTTATAAATTGAGTAACATATTGGTGATTTCCAAAGGAACATTTGTGACACTTTTCGTCATTATAAAACCAATGAAGATGAATTGAAACAATCCACTGCATAGTTGAAAAAATTTAAATTAACATATCGGTGATTTCCCCATTTCTCAAGAGGAACCTTGTGATAAAATCCAAATTTTTTGTAGTACTTATTTTTAAAATTATTGGTTAGTTCACTTGGTTTCACGTAATAAAAACAAAATTTGGAACATTGTGTTTATTAATATGGGAATAAATATGATTTTCATGCTATTAATTTATCTTCATTCTCATCAAAATATTTTTAGAACTTTGGTTAAAGATTTGGATTTGGACAACACTTAGGGTAGTATGTTGATATTTTTAGGTTATTATTACAAAAATGTATAAGATTATCTAAATCTCTCCAAGGTATTCACCAAAAATAGATGGGTAATTGAGATGAGTCCAATAGTGTGTAAACTAGTTTTTCCTCGATAAAGCTAAATCATAGATGTGTTTTCTATGAGATATATATATTAAAAGATCTATATCATATTTTTTAAACTTTTTTACCTCTATCAAATATTAAGTTTATTTATAAATTTAAGTGGAGTATCAAATTTAGAAAACATAAACAAAATCTAAAAGATGAGTAGAGTGAGGAGAAGTAATGTAAAGCTATGCCTTCCAATTTTTGAATGTTGAATAGAGACATTATTTCTTATTTATTTTGAATAGAATGTTGCATCCTTCCTCTATAGTGTATGTGAAGGGACACATGAACCCCTCTCTCTAGTATACACTAGCCATTAATTTATTTTCTTATATATCTTTTATTTCGACATTTTCTAGTTTCTCTTATGCATAAGCGTCATTCTTATTTTATTTATTACTCGACTACCTTGTTTAGTAGTTACATTAATTTATTTATAAGTTATCACTCATTCATTTTTGCTTTATAATTATTTGCAGCTGTGTTAACGACTATGTGTGGTGTGTTACTAGAAATCATAGAAGTTGTTAACGCAAAGATTCTAAGGAAGAGAAAAGTACAAGAATTAGACTTACAATTATAAGATCTCCTAGTTTTAATTTATGATTGCATTTTTTTTTATTGAAATGCTTAGAAGAGCTATGGGAATTGTTTGGATTGCTGAGTCAACTAAATGTTGTTAAATTTCAACATTCAATTTGGACTCGTAAAAATGACCTATTAATCTAATTCTCTTTTAAATCTGATAAAAATAATATAGATGATTTGGTCCTACAAATTACATGACAAATTTATGAAATCCAAATTCATAATTTAATTTCTTTAAGTAATTAAATTTCCTACCCATTATCAAAAGTAAGATCCTTCCATCACATCTAGAAAATTCCAAAAAATCATTAGATTATAGAAATAGCAATAGTTGTACAAGTTTGTGGTGTGAGAGTAATTACTTTTATGAGGAATGAGCTTGCAGATAATGGGACGGTGTATCCTATCTTATATGTCGAGATTAGATATTGGAATTCAAGAATTTGAATCCTAAAATCAATGAGTAAAAAAAAATCAGTTGTTATAAAAAAAGCACGAGTACAAACTTGGAAAGGGGACAGAAACAAGGGAAATAACTCATGTTATTCCAACTTTTCACATCTAAAATAAAGTAACCAAGATTGTAAAAGATGGAGGTAAGATGTTTGCACCATTTTCCAGATCCTATGTTTATAGTGAAGGCCTAAATTTCTAAAGAGTTTTATCAATTTTGTGATAAAAATATTATTTTATTGAATATAATTTTAAGACTATTTTTATAATTCAAACAAATTTATTTTAAAGAAACATCGAATACATATATTGTATTAGATGAGTATATTTTACATTTTTTTTTTAATTTATGTGGTACTATTTTCCATGATTTAATTCATTTTTTTTCAAATTAATAATAAATTGAATGTGAGAGCAAGTAATTGTTATATCAAATAGATATTTATTTGAATAAACAATTTACTTCTTTGTTATAATAATTACTAAATCCTAGAACCATTTTAACCATCATAGTAATTCATTCTTGTTTATCATATTGAATTTCTCTAATTTTATATGATCTTAATTGGGAAAATTAAAACTATTTCTTTCTCCTCGTTGAGATAATTAAATTTACAATAGAATGTGGCTATTATTATCATTATATTATGGACAATGTGAAGTCAGAGTGAGATAATTAAATTTACAATAGAATGTGGCTATTATTATCATTATATTATGGACAATGTGAAGTCAGAGTGTATGTAAAGTTTTTTTAATAGACTATTCTTTTATGAATCTAAAGTACAATTTTATTGTCTCATTACTAAGTATGGGCTATTTCTAGATTTAGTATGTAATGTATTTCCTATATCTAAATTATCGTTATTCTTCTTTCTATCAATATAGAATAGATAGATCAATTATATTTATTCCTATTTAATATATTGGGATTGAAATTAGGATTTATGATAGCTCTAATGGAAGTATCCTTTCAAGGAGAAAAAATTTTAGTGGCGAGGCCACATAAAAGTGAGAATCACTATGCTAAACAAGATTAGGCCTAATTGAGGTATTTATCAGTTGTATATCACGTGTTGCAAGAGGAATTTTTGTTCTTGTCAACATGGTTATAGACAATTCATCTCAACCTACTTGGATATCATAGAAAGAAGTGGAGGAAAGAATGCATATACTTTAGTTGCAACAAATCTAGTCAAAGTGGAGTTAATGTAAGGAAACACAGTTCTTCAATTTCAAAAATAATGTTAAATAGGAAGAGGAGACATCTACACAAACAAAAGAGTAAGAAATTGTCAACTTAAAAGACTAGGAAATAGGAACTGAAATTGTGCACAACATTGATCCACACATGTGTGAGATATATGTTTATGCATTAATAGATTTGTCAACTCCCTAAATGTTGAATGTTATTTATTACATTAATAATCAGAGTCCCAAGGGGAACTAGTAACATTTTTGATAAAATTATTTAAAGGGAACCTTCATTATTTTGTTTATCTAATGACAATTTTCATTTTTGAGTTTCAAATGGAGGAGCTACTGATTGTGTGCAAAAAAATCAAAGAATTAAAGTGGGTATAGTTAAATATAATATGGAAAGTAAAATATATTCCATCATAGTTGGAGTTGTATATGTTTTTCTATGGATTCAATGGTCTATAATAATTGGTACAATTTATACAAACTATAATGATTTTTTCTTGTGTTTTTACTGGGAAGGAATTCAATATAAGCTGAAAGGGTTAAAAACTAGACCTTATCTATATTTTACAGAAGCTAAATAAGAAGATGAAAATATTTCTAAGGAATTAAAATGCAAATTGGAAAAGAACTATAATGTCTTCCAAGAAATTTGTATAGATATACTTCCATCTAGACATAATTAATATCAAATCAAATTAATACCTAGATGTACTCCTAATAAAAGTCCTTATAGATATAAACATCAACAAAAGGGGGGGAATGAGAAAAGGTACAAGAAATGCTATGTTTGGGTATTAACTAACATAGTAGGAGGTCACTTTCAACTCCAATAGTGATGGTGAGAAGAATGATAATTATTGGACGATGTGCCCTAATTATTGTTATGTAAACAAAATAACCGTTAAAGGAAAATTCATTATCCTATATATTGATGAGATATTAGATGAGCTTCATAAAATGACTAATTTTACAATGCTTGATCTTAAATCAGGATACTACCAAGTCATATTAAGAAAATAAAGCATTCACAAGATAACTCTTAGAACACATGAAGAGTAAATATGGGTGTTTGGTTGCTAATTCTTCCTCTACTTTTCAGAGCCATATGAATTTTTTTTAAATTGAATTTGAGAAAATTTGTATTGTTTTTATCTTAATATATTCTTATTTATATAAATAATGGAAACATCGCACTAAGCATGTAGATAAAATTACAAAAATTCATGGCAACAATCAATATACATAAAAAGATCCAAATGAGTTCTTGGGATATAAATGGAGTATTTGGGTCATATTGTTTCAAAGGAAAGACCTAAGGCGGACCACCAAAACATCTAAGCTATTACAAAATGACCTATTCCAAAAAACACCAAGAGTCTTACACGATTTTTTGGACTTACGGGTTATTATCAAAAAAGTGTTAACAATTATGAGTGCGTGCCAGGCCCACTCACATCTCTCTTGAAGAAAAAGATATTTTGATGGAATGATGATACTACTTTGGAATTATTTGTCCTAAAGGATGTTTTGCCTTCTACGTCATTATTGACAACACCTAATTTTGGAAAAATATTCCTTATATAATGTGATCCATTAGAATATATAATTGGAGGAATGTTCACACAAGAAGTGATAACATTGGCTATTGTAAGAGAAAAATTCAAGAGAAATGACTCAATGAAATAAACATATAAAAAATAAATAGAAGTGATTCTACATTTAATAAAAAATGATAGTCTCTCATTGGGAGACAGTTTAAATTCAAGACACACTATGATAGGCTAATGTATTTTTTGAAGAAAATATTGTCATTGCAAGAGCAAATAAAATAGGTAGAAAAAATGAAAGATTTTGTAGCAATGTACAAGAAGGGGAACGAAAAATTAGTAGTAAATGTTCTTTATAAAATATAAGAAGCCTTAAGTTTATATTCTACTATATATTATATTCAAATATGGATGGAGGAAGCTCACCATTAAAAATGACAATAGTCCTAAACAAAAAATACAATGTAATAGAAAGTATAAAATCCATGGAAAATTGGGTGTGGAAAGGAGATAGACATTGATACAAGGGTAGAACTTGTTTATTCCCTCAATCAAAGTTAAAGAAAAAACTATGAAAGCTATTCTATGACTCCCCAATGGTAGGATGTGCAAGGTTCCTTAAAACATATCAAAGGATCAGCCCCCTATTTTGGTGAAAAAAACTTATTTTTTGACCTTTTTCATCGATTTATTGCGAGGGATAAAACCTTGCGCATATTACACATTATAACACAATCATTTTTTAAAGATAATTCAGTGTTTTATCTAGCTATATTTTCCAGCTTCGACAAACACTGAATCTAATTTTGTTAAATATATATACAAAATCTTGATTTCTCTTTGAATTTGAAAGACAAACACCTGCTTGAGCCATGCCACATTGGTTCACTTAGAGCATCTAGAGCACCACTTGGAGCAGAAACATCTAGGCTTGGAGCATTTAGAGGACCAGAGGAATCTTAGAGAGCGGCAACACCATAGGGTCTAGTTGAAATTGAATAAAATCCTTTTCACTTTCCTGATAGGGCATTATTTGTGCCTTATTCAACCCTAAACAGGCAATTTTCTTATCCAAAACTAGCGAATTAGGGTCGAGGTACGCCCCCACCCAATGAGTCACTTAATTCGTTTTGTTGGAGTTGTTATTCCCACTTCCTTGCATATGCCAAATTTTGTAAGTGAACCCTAGGGTTTCCAATGAAATAAAGAAAATATAGTGAAATATATAGGGTTCATCTATGACACATATATAATCAGATATGACGAGATATCAGTAGACTTCATTACAAGGTTATGACCATGTTAGCATAAATATTCCACTTTTGTGGTTATTGATAAACTCATAAAATATGCACATTTTTCTGGAATTCAAAGTACATACACGACAAGACAAGTGGAAGAAGTACTGATCAAGAAAACTAATATATTTCATTGCCTTCCTAAGGTAATAGTAAGCTAGTAAAGGTCCGAAATTCACAAGAAAGTTTCAGAAGGAATTGTGGAGGATGGGTGGAACAATACTAGTAATGAGATCAACATATCATCCACAAATAGATGGTTAAACATAAATCGTTAACAAATGTTTAAAGAGTTATTTGCAACTTTTTACTCAAATAATAAATCTGAATGAATGAAGTGGTTTCCTCTAGACGAACGATAGTATAATACTGCATATCATACATCTACTAAAATGCCCCCATTTGAGGCTCTTTATGGATATCCAACTCCTCGTATCTCATATGTTTTGCAAGATAATTATGTATAGGAAAGAGAGTCTCAAATGGAGAAGAAAAAATATACTTTAACTTTTACTAAGGAATACCTTCCAATGACACCAATTAGGATGAAGTGGTAAGTAGACCAACATTGAAGTGAACGACAAATTTAGGAGGGTGATATGATATTTCTCAGACTACAAACATATAGGAAATCACACTCAAACAAAATAAAAACCAAAATTTATTTCCAAAATTTTATGGACCCTACAATATTATTCATATGATTACATAACTACAATATGACTTAAATTTTCCTTCTTCTCACTTTCATTCCATATATCATTCTAAAACAAGATTGTAGGAAAATATTGCTAATGCAAACAAAACTTCCATATTAGATGAATAAGGGAAGTTAATTGTTGAATAATATACTTCTAGAAGAAGCTACTAGCGAAAATCTATAGTTCATGAAGAAACAACTTGAATTAAAAAACTTAAGGAATAAGGTTTAAAAAAATGGGGGTTATCTTAATACCATTAGACCCTATATGAAGGAACGAATACATATTTATTACTATTTTATTTGTTAATTTTGGAGGTAAACTAAAATCTTGCATTGTAATTGTACCCTTTGTTCACTTCCCCTCCAATGCACACACAAAGGAGAGCTAGTCTCAATATCATCATATCTTGTCTCATAAATTATATTCATTGTAATAAGACATTTCCACTAAAAATAAAAAATAATTATTTGCTTCATTTAATTTTTAAGCAACATTTTTCATAACAAAATAAGATCCAAATACATGATGAGAAGCATTGATAATTTGTCCTATCTATTATTTAACAACTATGTTATAACTCATTTTTCCCCACACACATATAGATAGATATACACTCTTTCAATAGTTTAATATGATGGAAATGTATAATCTCTTTCTTATTATACATTTAACAAATATAATACACATATATATCAACATATATTTATTTTAACTCCAAATACCATATAAAAAAACTATACAAGATAAATATATTTTCAAATTAAAAAATATTTAAAATAATTAACAAACTCTAAAAATTATACAAACTTAAAATAATCTATACTAATAATAAAAAAACTAACTATTATCATATTAGTCAAATAATATATATTCATAAAAATTCTAGATATGAATAATGATAAATATTAAATAAGTTTTCTTTTAAATTATTTTGGACCATTCTGCATGGAAAACTAAGTAAAGAAACATAAAAAAATATGTGAGAATTCGTTTGGCTTTAGGCTTAAACAAGCGGCCTAGTAACTCTTATGGTTGGTTGATGACAAGTTAAAACTAAAGGTAATGATAAAAAAAAGAGAGCCTTTGATATAATCCTTAGAATACAATTCCAAGGATAATGAAAAATGAAAAGTGGAACTCCATTTGAGTGGAGATAACATACTTATCATTTATATAAAGAAGCTAGTGCAAAATTAACCATACATTTTATATTATTGGTAATTCTTGAATATATTAATTCTTTTTTTAATTTATTATAAAAAAAATGTTTAAAATGTAAATTTTACAATTTATTGACAATTCTTGAATAATATTTTTTCAATATAAAAAAATGTTAAAGTACAATTTTTTTTTAAATTACAATATAAATTTACTATTCACAAATATTAATTTTTATACATAAATAGACAAACTTAAAAAAATCTAATCTTTAAAATATTTAGGATTATTATGTAAAAAATTTAGTTAATCATTAATATATACAATTGCTTGATAAGTTCCAAATTTTATATGATCATTTTTAATTTACGTAGTATAATAAAAGATTACTTTAAAAATTGGTTAATAAATAATATTGGTATAATATACTCAACCATAAAGAAAAAATTAATGGCGGAAAAGTAATATACTATAAAAATAATAAATATATTATAAAGTCACCAACCTATAAATTGTATTAACCTCATATTGTCTCATATTGTCTCGACAACTTTCTCAGCTTCTCACATAAAAATAATAATGGGAAAACCATTACAACCTTTAACTCAAAATATGTGATATTTCCTTTCTATATTCTATATTATACAATGTAATATTGTATGATTTTCGTTGTAATGAATTTTGATATACCAATACATTCTATATACGAAGATTTTTAATTTGCAAATACTAATAGGTAGATCACACCCCAGCATAAAATGTAGTGGACTTCAATCTATAGTGCATATTTTAAAATCATTATGTTATTATTAAGTTTATTTGACTTCATAATTTCCATAATTTGTATGGATGATAAATGGAATGAACATGATCAATTACCTTGAAATCATTTCTTTAGTTAATGCATTCAATCAATCAATTTTTACTTAATCAATTAATTTTCACTCTATTATCACCAAAATCAATATAATCACTTAATTATTCTAAATCATTTTTCATATTATATCTCTAAAATAAATACACCTCTTCTATTATATTATTACATATCTGTTCTAAATTAGTTATTTATTACACCATACTTCATATCAGCCTGCAGTTGTGTATGATACACCTCGGACAGCAACTGAATTAACGGAACGAGAGACAGATTAACCGCCGGTCGAAGCAGAGCGCAGGTCGAGCGCATAGTGGTTGGCAGAACGGCATAAAAGGTTGGCAATCTGTGACAGTTCGGAGACCTGTTGGTAGGTTCGGTGGAGCTGAACGAAGAGGGTGCACAGCGTGGTAGCGGTGTAACCGTTCGGTGGGGCTGCACGAAGGAACACATACAACGCGGCAGTGGTGTGACTGTTCGAAAGGCCGCGGGCCTGGTTATATGTCGGGTAGACCAGACGGGAGGAGCACATAGTGCGACCAACCTGTAAACAGTGGTAACTCGTTTGCAAGGCCGCGGGCCTGTTGGAAAGCCGTGAGACCGGAAGGCTCACGCAATTGTAAAAACGACAGTTGGCAAAGTAATAAACTTGTTTGGGGCGCAGCTTATTTGGGAGTTGGCCCCTCCCATTAGAAATGGTGTTAATGTGTTAAGTTTATTATTTCTGCAGTTTATGATTGGATATAAGTTAACAAATATAATTGAAATTATATTGATGTTAATTATATGTTTATGAATCGGATATAAAGTGAAGGATTCGGTTTATGAAGTTCACGGTAATAACACTAATTAGACAGAGGTAAATTGGTGTGGACGTGTGTGAGGCGTAGCCCACATTTGCCCGAACCCGGCAAAAGGTGGTGCCGCACCCCTCGTTAAACAAAAAAAAGTTACGGGGCCGTGACACATGGGGATATGGATGCTGAAACACTCTCAAGAGTACGTTGAATGAGTAATTGCGCCTTTGTGTGTATGTGGGTCAAGTTTGCAAAGTCATTGTGTTTACAGATACATAGTGAGAAGGGTTTTGTTCTCCCTCATAGGATGTGTTTCAATCATCTAAGGTGCATTGTACATGTTTTCTTGCGGGTCAACTTGTCCCTCGCTATGTTGTACCTATAATATTGTACCTCGCTATGTTGTACCTATAATAGATTCTTGCAGGACAACCCCTCACTATGTTGCACCCATCAATAAATACCACTTAATCATGAGGTCAATTAAAATGGAAACAAAGAGTATCGGTATAGACAACAAAAGAAAACTAAAGAATGTAATGGTAATAGATCTTGGATATGAAGATCCTTCAATGGGCTTCTGCCTGTATATTGGCCAAGAGAAAGCATCAGATGGAATACCTGCTAACTTAACACTGATTGTACGTACTTTGATAGTTCTTATCACTCTCGACACCCTATAGATGCGAAAAGGACGAAAATATCTGAAACAATTTGACACGATCAACAAGACTCATCGATCATTGTATAGGATTAATTGTGAACTATGCTCTAGACTCGTCAATCTCGATGGATTGAAGATTGAGGACGTTGTCTATGGTGATGACTATAAAAAACAAAGGTTGTGTACGTCGAAGTACTCTTGCAAGCGTTCTAGCATCCATATTTATTTACATAACAATCAAGATACATTTGTATACTCCATTCGACTCCAGCAAGAAGATGACTAGAAATAAAAAATGCAATGAAAATGATAAAAAGAAAAGGAAATGCAACAGAAAGCCTATGCACCATGAAAATGTTTCAACAACTACCTCATCCATAAGTTAATGAAGCAGAAGAAAATAACAGGTAGGGCCAGTGCGTCTATTTATAGTATGAGCGTGATAATTTCGCCACACAAACAAGTCATTCAATTATGACGAGAGATAATCCTTCATTCTTTGGTTTCCTGCCCGACCCACTGCTTGGTGTCATGATATTGTGACGCAAACACAAATAAAATACCACTCACGCAAAAGTGTGGAAGCTGTAGTCTTCAAAGCCTGCATATTTCACCGAATACGTTTATTTGTGTGGGAGAGTCGATGAACCACTTTCACAATGAACCACTCCCGCACCATTTTAAAGCTTAATAATATTTTTTTTTAATAATGTTGTTTTTGTTTTGGTTGTGTGAATATTTGTTGTGCGGGGACCAACAAGAAAGGGGCGCTAAACTATGTTGGAATTTTAATGGTTGAATTCCTTAACACAAAACATCCCAGGTCAACTCTCTGATATGATGGAATTTTCTGCTAAATTCCTAAACAAACAGACAATTCAAAACTGCTAAACAGAAAACTCTGTTGCTGTAACAGGTGTTGCAGCAACGCTGCTCGTCGTGTTGCAGTAACGTAAAATTTTCGTCAGTTGCTGATCGTCGTGTTGCAGCAACGCGAATTTTTGACGCAAAACTATTTTCGACTTACGGTGTTTCGGCAACACAAATTTTGACGCAAATCACTTTATGGGCGTCAAAATTACTCAGAGATTTACAGAGTAAAATCAAAGTGGTTTAACACTTGGAGTAACAGTAATTGAACATCAGTAAAACAGTAAGCTTGAATTTATAAACTGTAAACAAAACTGATACAGAAACTTAGCTGTTACAAAAGAGGAACGCTCCAGTTCCAGAAATCGATTTTCTAACTAAGAAAATCACAGGTTCAGCACTGCTGTGCGTTTACAGAAGAGACACAAACTGTTCTTCTAACCTTCACTCAAAAACAGAACTGCTGTTCTAAAACTCAGACAGAAAACAGAACTGCTGTTCAGAAATTACAGAAAACAGAACTGCTGTTCTTTTCTGCTTACACTCATTCTCTTGCTTGCTTTTCTTAATTACAGAACTGCTGTTCGCTTACATTTATAGGAAAAATAAAGATCTGAGTTAAACAATAAATTAAACAAAATATCTGCTGATCTCTATCTGCGTATTTATTGCAGAAGGCGGTGATGCAAGGCGATGATGTCTTTTCAGCAAAAACAAGTCGGTTGTCTGCAGGGGATTTAATTATGAATTTAATGCTCAAAATATCAGTGGACTTTTGCGGCACCGAACAATCTGAAATGGCTGCTGAAGATCAGATTTCGGTTCTGTATTAATTGTTTGCAGTTGGAATTAAATTCCAACAAACTAGTCCTCTTGGAAATTTTCAAACCAAAAATCGCTTTTGGGCACTCGCGAGCATGCCCCAATATAAGATAGGCCCCAAATTCAATATATAATTGTTCGAACTTGATCCATTTATAGGATACAAATTATTATCATCATTAATATGCGATTTTTGGTGATAGCTTAATACTTGAATGCTTGAATTTCGCTTATAGGTTAGAGTCTTGTTAGACGGAACGGTTAATTAAAAAGTAAAATTAATGCTTAAAATTCGCTTGCAAGTTAGTTCCAAGCCAATGACCTAAGTTCATTGTGCAGAAGCTCAGCTTATTGTGTGGACCTCTCTACATTGAACTTCACTACACATGATTCCGCACAATGGACTTCCACACACTAGAATTCTTCTCGACACTTATTTAAAATTAAACTGAATTATTGTTATTTTAAAATTAAATTAAATTATTATTATTGTTTATTTTGAAGTTATTGTGCCAAGTCGACATGAGTTATGGGCAGTGTGAGCGCTTAAATGCCTCCTTCCGACCCCAAAATGATTTTCCGAACTCTTCTTACGTATCTCTTTACTAGTAGAAGCAGTTACTACCAAACAAGTAATGACAATGAAGATAATGTGACTTATGAGACCACATAAAACATTGTAATTTAATATAAAAATGCACCTCGATCCACAATAAAATCAATATAGATTAATATCAGACTTATATTATTAACCCACACTAAAGAACAATATGAGAAGCTCAAGCTTAAAAAAATGTTGTCAATATCTAGATAGTTCACAACAACTATATTTGCATTCAGTTTTTTCAAGTGCTTTTTACGTCTTCTATATAACCACTAAAATTATAGTCATGTAGAAAACTTCATTAGTACATAACACGTCTTTTAGTTCAAAACCTGAAGCCCTACCAGAATACCAAATCTAATTGAGCCCAAAATATAGGTAGGATATTGAATTAAAGAACATGGTGGAAAAAACTTACAATTTCAACACGATAAATAATGTGTTCACTTTCTCTTATTCAATAAAGGTTATAGAAGCTAAGCAATAAGCACTCGAGTGGAGGCTTTCCTTAAAGCTATTTTATGCTTAAGTTCTTCGAAATACTTCCATCAACATGGGAGTCCTTCTTATCCAATATTTAACCATATAATGAGAGTTCGTTATTCAAGACACTGAATGTTAAAATGTGAGATGAAACGTTATCTGAAATTAGTAGGTCAAAAGTGAAAGTTGCACCTGCACCCAGCAGAAAACGCTTTGCTCAATTAATTATAAAAATCACAAATATATAAGTTTACATCATCTTGGGGAGATTAAAACTGACTCCTAGAATATAGGAACTAATCCTATCTAGGACATATGTACAACCATAAAACAAATTGTCTCCAATAATACAATATTCTCCATTATTTTCAACTCTCCCCCTTAATGGAGAAAGGGTTCACCTATACTCCTAACATCTACCTAAAAATTTCAAATTTAATCCTCCCAAGGGGCTTTGTAAAAATATTTGTTGCATTATCACAAGTATTACAATATTCAATAAAAGTCTCTTTACACTAAACCTTCTCTCTAACAAAGTGAAATTGAGTATCAATATTTTTTGTGTTTTTGTGAAATACAAGATTATTTGGGAGCTCGATTGAGCTTTGGTTGTCACATCTGATTACCGTAGCATAATTTTGTTCTTCTCCAGCATCATGGATAAGTCTCGTCAACCAAATTGCCTCACATGTGGCTGCACACACTACTTAGTACTCTACTTTTGCAGAAGATAAGTATACAATACTTTGCTTCTTGCTACTCCAAGCAATTAACCTCGAACCAACATTGAAAGAATAACATGTTATGGATCTTTTGTCATCCATGTTTCCTACCTAGTCTGAATATGAAAAACCTGTCAAATTAAGATCAGAAGAATCAATGTTCTTAACACAAAAATCAATGGTTCCTTGAAGGTATCTCAATACACATTTTTCTACCACCCAATGGTCCTCAAGAGGTTTTGACATGAATTGACTTAACACACTAACTGTGAATGCTAAGTCACATCTAGTTGTAGTCAAATAAATTAGACTCCCTACTAGTTGTCTATACAATGTGGCATGCACCTCTTTAGAATCATCTTCATTTCGAAGTTTAAGATTATGTTGTAAAGGAATTGAGGCAACTTTACACTATTCCATTCTGAATATTTTCAATAATCCTCTCACATACTTTCCTTGAGTGAGGAAAGCCTGGTGAGAATCCCTCCAAACTTCCAAACCCAAAGAATAATGTAATTCTCTGAGGTCTTTCATTTCAAAAACTTTCGACATGTGTACTTTGATTTATTTAATTAATTCATAAGAATTTCGATTGACAATTAGATCATCTACATATAAAGAAATCAAGAGAATTTTCTCATTTACATCAAACACAATATACAAATTTGGGTCGTTTTTTCTCCTCTTGTAATTATGCTGCAAGAAAAAGGTGTCAACTTTTTCATATCGTGACCTGGGTGCCTGTTTCAATTCATATAATTCCTTCTTTAATTTGCATACTAAATGTTCCTACCTTTGATTTGATAAACCTTTCAGGTTGTTTTAAATATACCTTTGCTTTCAATTCCCCATTAAGAAAAGAAGATTTCACATCCAGCTAGTATAGACTCCAATGTTGCTTTGTAGCTAAAGCTATTAACATTCTAATACTGTTTAACTTAGCTACAGGAGCAAAGGTCTCCTCATAATCAATCCCTTATTTTTATGAGTAACGTTTAGCTACCAACCTAGATTTATATTTGTCTACACTACCATCTGCTTCGAACTTAGGTTTATATAACTATTTACAACCTATAGGCTCTTTTCCTTATGGCAATTCAACTAAATCCCAGGTTTTGTTTTTAATTATTCACTTATATTCTTGTTTGATGGCTTCCCTCAATTCATCATACTGATTTGCTTCATTATAATTTAATGTCTCAACAAATTTTAAAATATTGGTCATAATAGCATAGTCTTTATACCTTGCTCATAATTGAGTCTACCTACCTGATCTCCTTGGCAGCAGATTTGCCTCAAATATGGCTTGCTCACTCCTTAGTGGAATTGGAATGTTGACTCTACCTACATCACTTGATTCTTAGTTTTGTTGCTTCTGTTGCACATGGATGTCTTTAATTTCCTCATTATTTTCTTCAATCAACAAAGGCATGTGCCCCTCCACATAGATTTTCTCTCTATTTCCTTCATCAACCTGCTCACGGAATATAACATCTCTACTCGCAAACACCTTGGTGGTAGATGGGTTAAACAATTTATATGCTTTAAACTCATAACAATACCCTAGAAATATGCATTTTATGTCCTTAGCATCCAATTTCTTCCTATCCCCCTTTGGAATATGTGCAAATGATTTCAAACCAAATAACCTTAAATGATTGACCACAAGCTTAAAACCATATAAATCCTCCAATGGAATATTAAGCTCAAGGCTCTTCGTTGGACTCCTATTATTTAAATAGACTACAATATTAATAACTTCTACCCAAAATCCATTAGATAGGTTTTTAATTTTCAACATGTTGTGTGCACACGCGGCCATACTTCTATTCTTTCACTCTGCAATGCCATTCTATTGTGGATTGTGGGGTATTGTAAATTGTTGAATTATTCCATAGCCCTTGCAATATCTAATGTTGTTACCAAGCTTGTATTCTTGCTGTTGATCTAAGAAGAGAGTTTTGATGACCTTCCTTGTCTGTTTTTCAACCATACTTCTAAATTCTTTAAAATATTCAAAAGTATGATTTTTCTTTCTAATAAAATATACCCAGGTATATCTTCTGCAATCATCAACAAATAATAAAAAATAAAGTTCCCCTCCTAATGATCTTGTCTGCATCAGTCCACCTATAGCATTGTGCACAAGTTCGAGGACATATCTCTTTCCTCTATTTAAAATTGAGGGAAATTCATCCCTGTGTATCTTTCCAAGTGCACATCCTTCACAATCAACATGTGCCTTTTTTTAAAATGGGAGTCCATTAACCATACCTTTTTTTTGTGTATCTTTCCAAGTGCACATCCTTCACAATCAACATGTGTCTTTTTTTTAAATGGGAGTCCATTAACCATACCTTTTTTTTTGTAGCAACAATAACTGATGAATATTGATGTGTTTGAATCTTTGATGCCAAAGGTTCTCTGTTGTCATCATTGTTGAAGTCAAAGTTTGGTGTGGCACGCTGATAACATTCAAATTGTACAGGCCCCCAACTTGTGTTCTAGATACGACCGGTTTCTGTTTATCCAACAAATCCTTTATGACACAATAGGTTTTAAAAAATCTATATTGAGGTTCTTATATGAAATCATAGAGACAAAGATCAAATTATTTTTAATGCCTCATATGTACATCACCTTCTGGATGCAGTTGATATTTCCATCAGGAAATATAACATGAATGTCTCCATACCCTTTAATCTGGTAGGCTCTATCATCACTAAGGTAGATGTTAGCACCAATGCGGGTCTCTTTAAAACATTCAAACAACTGATTGTTATGTGGCATGTGATTTGACGCCCTAGAATCAACAAACCAAGTTTCACCCTAATCAATCTTAGTATAAACAACATAATAAGACACCAACATTTTAAGGTGGTGATTGTAATCTTCGTCCACGAAGTGCCTTGTATGCTTCTTCTGTCTATGTCTGGCTTCATCAATCTTCTTTCTATAACAATTTTAAGCAATGTGACCAAATTTACCATAGTAAAAACACTTGATTTCTCAATCAATTATGCTCGAGGACATACCTTGAAATGGCTTTCATTGGGGTGTACCACCGCCTTTCTATCTCGCTCTTGGTTTCCCTCTGAAACACGTTTTCCTTGCCATTAATTCGAGGTCTACATTCTGAGGTTTCAAATCATCTGCCTCTCTTCTTCTTGCATCAAGATGCCTATCAATTTATCGAAAGTGGGGCTTTCTACCTCATTTTCAACCCTGTAATGAACATCTGATAATCATCAATCATACCATTTAAGGTAATCGTGACAAGATCTGTGTTAGACACTTTCTATCCTATATAACTCAAATTATTTCACCTCTTTGATCTAAGAGATGAATGCAACAACTAGTTCATTCTCCCCCATTATGATGGAGAAAATCTTACTCTTTAGGAACAATAAGTGATTTTTATTCTTTATCTCATATGGATCCCTCAGAGTCGCCCAAATATCATTTGTAGATTTTCACTCTCTGATGTGAGGGATGATGTAGTCTTTCACTGACAATTTCAATAACATCTTTGCCTTCTTCTCCCTCTTCTGCCAATCCTCAATTGTTGTATTTTTTCCACCTCTATCTATAGTCAACTTCAGTTCGTCCCCATTTGAAATCTCCCACATATGTTTCCCCTTGTGCAGTATCTGCAATTTGAATTTCCAACTTGTGTAGTTCAACCCATCGAGCTTATTTCTCTCATTAAGGTACACTTCTACCATATTATTATTCATTATGACATGATTGATCTATGGATCTACCTCAACATCCTCAATATCCAACAATCGATCTAGGCAACAAAAAAAACTACGCCAACAAAGGTGATCTAAACAACAACAAAGAAACATACCAAAGGGGGCAATATGTGCGGCAATATCCAAGACTTGGCTTCTGATCTGATCCTCAATAGGATCTCAACAACAATCTACACAATCTTGACATCTATGATCTACAAATACATTGATCTGGTTCAATCCATACCATCCACGCAATCAGCCCACAACTGCACGAGCATGAGTTTAGCGTGTCTAATCCGTGATTTTTGCCTACAATAAACTCAAAAATCTCATCCCGGTTGTTATTTAAGTAATTTTTTTTATGCATTTTGTAAAAGTTCCTTTTTGTGCGGAGATTTAACAAGAATGAATATTTCAAAATATGTGCTTATTTTCCATCATGTACAAGGTTGTTTAGGTGGATATTGATTTCCATGATGATACCCAATTTTTCATGTTAATTATTTTATTATTTAATAAGAAATTCTAGAGCGGACTGACTTCAAAACTTCCTCATTCTATTCCAGACTTCCTATGCAGAACTCATGATTATTTTCTAGATTGTCGGTTTGGCTTAGAATATAACCTAGTTCTTAATTATTGGTTTATCCTTAGAATGTAAATCCATTCATACGAGTTTCTTTTCCATAAAGAGTAATAAAACTTTACAGTTTGCACATGTTCAACACAACTCACTTTTTAAGAAAAAATATGTAGCACAATACATCATAACCAAATTCATAACTAGAAGAAAATTAATATACAACAAAGAGCACGCCAATAACATATTACACATGAATAATATTTATAGTTTTTTAACTATATAGACTACCCAGAAATTCACTGAGAAAAGAGTGCTCTTCCCAACCAATGAATACAATATCCCCTACTAGAACTTCCCCAAAGTCAGTTTCAACTCCAGAAAGTTATTTGATCAGTGACTATAACATGTCCAACCATAGACATTCCCTGAGCCCACCATGTCGAGTCTCACGGCTAAACTACGTACACATGCCTCATTTTGATTCCACTAGCCAACCAACTCAAAAACCTTTTATTGACAACTTCCAACCTACCTTCAATAACGTCATGTTATAGGTTCACAAGATTACAGATGCTTTCTCCTCACTTGGACATCCTCCTACAAGGTACCAAGTATTCAAGGTTTCCTCAAGTTTTCTTCCCTCTCACCGTGTTTCCTTCCTTGTCCCAACAAAGATTATTTCTCTAGGGAGAGAAATAACTATCTTAATTGTCTGTTAAATAATACTCTCTTTTAGAACTTTTTCCCATAATTTTATGGTTGTTCATAGATTGTATTATTCAGAAAAATAAATTCAATTAAATAAAATAACATTTATGTTTTACCATACACTTAGGCCTTTACTTGGCCTATAGTTTTTACCAAGTCATTTGTGGTAAAACAAAACATTTACCACTTTTGTTGATGGGTGTTACATGGAATCTGATAGATTTCTATTTAAATCAAGAAAATAAGTTATATGGATAAAATTATACAAATTGAAATTTTAAGATAGAGATTTTGTTGTTCGGATATAATGCAGAGAAATTGTGAGCACATAGTTGAAGATAAGGTAGCTACTCTTACAACTTTGTGAGGAAAGAGAAACGAATGTAAAAGGTTTATTTTAGAATGGTTATGAAATATAGTATCATTCTTCATATATGAAATGGAAGACAACTAGTATGAGGGAAATGTGTGATTTCATATATTGACATGTACTCTATAAAAAATAAAACATTTTAAATAAAAGAATTTTTGTTGTAGTAAATACATAAATGATTATACATATATGTTCAGCGTCATTAAAATCATGATAAAGCATTAGTAATATTGTTCTTCGTTAATATTACAATCCAATAAGAAATAGATGTGGTAAAAATATTTCACTTTCACTTTTGGATTTATCTAAGATATTTTGATGTATATATTAAATCATAGAAGTTTATATTAATTTGATAGAAATAAAGTAATTAAAAGTAAAAAACTAAAACAAAAATGATTGATAACATAACTAGAATTAAATATTGAAAATATAAATTGGTGATATTGGTGACATAGTAACAAGTAGTGATATCTTTATTACATGGATACATGCACCCATAGCTATCATGGAATAGGGTTCTAAAATTAAAATTTAACTATGAATCGTTAATAAATATATGGAGGGGATTTAATATTTGCATAATATATTTAATAGTAGTTAATAGAGAGATTTGATACTTATCTAAAAAGTAGTTAGGCACTTTTTTCTTTTCAGTTTAATTAAAAAAATGCTATATAATTGAATTAAATTACCACATATGAAAATATAATTTCACTATGAAATGAGTTATATTTTTCTTTGGGCAGGTGGCATTGTCTTATGATATTATTATGATATTACAAATTAAGAATATCAATGGTAATGTGGGAGTGAAATCGTAACCACTACTAGTAATCAAATCATAACACAACTCACATTATTAAGATTAGTGTAGTCATATAGCTTAAATGGTTGGTAAATATCAATAAACATTAATCCACAATGAGCATAAAAACACTCACTTCAATATAGATCTCACATTGCTAAAATAAAAAAAAAATAAAAACAAAATTCTAACTTTTTTTTAAAATAATATTACTATTATTAATTATTAAAAAAATTATATATAAGTTAAACATGTCTACATTCAAAACAATATGCAACAAGATATTTAACTATAATGATTTACCTCATAACTAAGTAAATTCAATTCACATGACATTTTTTCTCAATTAACAAATTTGATTAAAAGGGAAAAAACAACATAACTACACTAAAAATAAATCTTAACATTTGATTTGAGTTACTATGAAAATTACATAATATTTCGTGGATGTTAAATCCCTATCATCTACTAGAAAATTATTTATAATTAAATTAAAATCATAATAGCTTGGTTTCAAAATAAAGCCACATAACTGAAAAAAAACCCCTTGCAACCCCCCTTGCAAGCTCAAGCTCCAGATGATGCCCTAACCACGCCAGTTATGACGCGCCATACATGCTTGAATCCTACAGTTGTCTTGTCCCCTTACACCACCTCCAACGATGAAAACATAGGAGGAAACCCCTAGGACAAGACCCATTGCACACCACACACCCTTCCACCAAAATGAAAGCCAAAGAGGGCTTAACGCCAACCCCAAATTAACCAACAGGGACCACATATTCGAAACTGACTGCCACCACACACAAGCATGGAAGGAGAATACCTCGACCACAATTGAATTCCACACTAGCTAGACCAAAAACTCTACCTCTCCACTAACAAGGGAAACACCAAAAAGAAGAGACACGAGCAAACTAACTACACCTAAGGACCCAAAATCTTGAGAGCCTGACCAAAGTTAAATTAAATTCAGATCCAACAACACCAAACCCCCCATAGACCTCCACAAACTAATCATATTCACCCAAATGAGAAAATAACCGGCCAAGCATCTACCAAATTTGAAACAGACCTAGCCAAAACCACGCTACCACTTTCACCAATTGAAATCCAATCCAAGACTGAGGAGAGGGCACCCAAAAAATAAAGAAACACAAAGAGAAAGGATAATACCAAAGAGAGGAGAATGACCGGAACTTTGAACATGAGTGAAGGGTTCAGGAACAACACCAACCCCAAAAGAAGCTTAGACGAGAATCTACAATGAACCACTAAATGGAACCCAAGATCATCCACCCTACCTTGAAAAAATATAGTAACCCACAGACGGGAATGACAAAATGGGTGTCGATAGAAAAACATGTATATTTTCATTACCGAACACAGTGGAGGGAGTGGTGGATTCAAAATCTCCACCACTCCAAGAATACCCGAGGAGTGAAGAACCCAACCAAACTACCACAATTGAGACCAAATTCAATAAAACTCCACTTAAAAATCCCAATATAAACTATACCAGCACCAGCATGAGCCATTAAACACCTTACCTTACCAATAAAACTTACAACGAAGGGCGAATGAAATCTCACATGCCACACAGATATTTTCACCTTACGTCTTGCATAGAGAGAGGTCAGATGCATTCTACTCTGCCCCATCTTCCTTATCTGACCTTTCATTGCCTATGTTTCGAGCATATGTCAAAGATCGAAACCCTCATCGAGGAACAATCCTCATTAAGTACTATCTATTAGAACTCATCAAGATAAGTGGATCAAGAATTGAAAGGAGAATCATGGATCATTTCATGGCTTTGATTTTCACTTCCCCCATTGGCAAGCTTATCGGTTGCTTGATATCCCTTTCTTTTCACATGTTTCGTGACTATGTAATGAAAGGAGGATAATTTGGACTGGATTTTCTCAGAGATGAGCTCCAACCTCCAACCATGACCACATTTTGTGGGGGAGACCCATTGATAAGTTTCTGTAGAATAGAGACAACTATTTGAAAATATTTAGAGATGCGTAACTTTGTCAATCCCATCTTAGCAATAATTTGGAGCCACTTCTCTAGTGCTATAATTTTAGATACATTGTTGGTGGTACTACCACATGATGCGGAGGAAACTTTGACCACCTTCCCCCTATCATTTGTTGGGATATTCCAACACATAGGAAATAATTAAGTATAACTTGCTCTAGTGTATAGTTAGGTAAAGTGTGTTTCTTTAGTATGCACCTTTTGTAACTTACAATCTAACAGTCACGATATGTTGTAGACATGAAGTGATCCAAGGGTTCATTCTCTCCTCAGTATTAGCGACATTGGATCTGTGGATTAACAATCAATTGGTCCATCATCTCTATTTAAAGAGCATGGAGGGTCATTTGTTAGGTGACCACTCATGAGAGAAGTTTATGTAAAATTTATTTCTTTTACATTAATAAATTACCTAAAGTGGTCGTGTTGGCTCTAGCCGTGGACTGTTTCACTCTTTAAGGGTTTTAACCATGTTAAGAATATTGGTTTACTGATATATGATCTGTTTCTTAGTGGTTTCCTTTGGTGTTCTATCTAAGGAACTTACCGTGCAAATTCCTACACAGTATTAGAGTTATTCGATGGTTACATTTGTTGCTGATCCAAATCCAAAGCTGGTACAACTACATATGACTGTCGTTTCCTAGATGTACTATTTCTTACTACTTTTAGGCCGAGAGGACTTCTCAATTTTGTTAGGATCATCTGATCTAGTGAGGAATCCATTTTGGTTCATGCGAAAAGGTTTCTAGTAGCCCTAGCTATGTCATTTTTAAGATCTGGAGGTATACAGTCTTTATTTGCAGTTATAATTATTTATCTCTTTGTTTATTTTAGCATACAGTCCTGTTTAATTTTTTTTATTTACCGGATCTATACATTTCATTTATGTGTATTCTCTTTGCCCCATGACTTTGTACGATCTAGAAAAACCAGAAATAGAAGGAAAGGATTTTCCTTGTGTGTATGCTCTTTTATAAGAAACTATAACTTTAAGTCGTAAAGCTTAGATTATTTGTTTCTTGTCTGTTTTGGGTTGTGTGTTTTTTGGTTTTGTAGGAAAAAAAGGGTTTTCCAAGTAATCATACACTCCAAATCTTTAGTGAGCCAAAAAAAAAAAAAAAAAAAAAAACCTTCCTCCTTTCCAAAAATTACTAACCTTTTAAACTAGCTCACTTGGTCCAAAATTACTTTATGATAATAGAGGCCTTGGGTTCAAGTCTTTCTTTTTGTTGAGTTATTTTTTCAAAAAGCACATGTAAATTATGTTTTAAAGTTACTTTAGGTAAAATTGTTCTCAGCCATTATAAAAAGTTAGTGACTTATAATTCTAAAGTTGCTTTATCTTTTATTTAAGTTATAATTTAGTGGATAGTTCACAAAGTACCATTGTAAAAGCGACTTTCACTTATTTATAAAAGTGGCTCCTGTAAAGTAATATTTTTTTTTTAAGTGAGCTAATCAAATTAAGTTCGGAAAGTGTTTTTTTTAATAAAACAATATAATTCACTTCCCAACATCCATATAGTTCGTCGACATCGTCAACAATGTTTCTTCAAAAAGCCATAATGTTTTTATCTGAAAGCCTTTTTTAGAGCCATTTTTTTTAATTGGCTTAATTTTTTGATATATTTACATTGGAACACTTAGTTTCAGCATCTACACCTTCAGTTTCTTTTAAAATGGAAAATACATGCCTAGTTATTCTTAATAGCACCAACTACTTCCAATGGCTATCCTACATTGTGGATTTACTTAAAAGTAAAGGTCTTTATAGAATAGCCTCAGCCTAAGAGTCTAAACCTAAAGATGAAGATAATAAAGCCAAATGAGAAAATAAGAAATATCGAGCATGTGGGCTGATAGGGATGTCTATTTCTCCAAACCTTAGATTTCCTATTGCAGAAATTGATACCCCCAATGAAGCAATGAAATAACTCAATAAAGATATTGGAATTAAAAATGAAATTAGAGCCCATCAACTTGAAAATGAGTTGCTTATGTTGGACCCCACTAATGTTTCTTCCCTTGAAGATTTTTTTTCCAAGTTCAAGACCCTTAGACTTCTCTTGGAAAGTATTAGGCTAAGAAAGAATATGGTAGCCTTATCCATTCCATTCTTACTAAGTTAGGACTATCCTACTCTGTGTTTATTTTCACCTTCCATTATACTAGATAATCCTTTATTTCTCAAGGACAAGACTACAAGTCCCCCTCTTTTGATGCCTTTTATGATTATTTAATAAAAGAACAAGAGAAATTATTACATCTTAGTCTTCTTAATACTGGAAACTCTTCTAAGAAATCCTTAGTAGCCCAACAACAACCAAGTTCAAAGAATCGTAAGAAGCAGCATCCGAAAATGAATGGTCCTAAACCAAACAAGGGTACTAAGCAATTTTAGCCTCACAATGAAAAATCAACTCAACAAAATGATAAGGAAACTAAAAACAAAGGGAAGAAGACTGATATACATTGCAACTTTTGTAATCATGATGGTCACTTAGAATCCAAATTCTTTAATAAGATGGAAGCCTTGGAAGCAATAATGAAGAAGCATAACATCCATTTGGAGCACTCTTCATCTTTAGAAATAACAGTTTTTTCATGTGGTTGTCAAGCATCTCGGTTTAGTTATGCACTAAATGTATCTTCTTCTTCTCATTCACATGAGTGGCTCATTGATTCCAGAGATTCTTATCACATGGCCAAAAACAAAGGCATGTTTTCTTCTCTAAATGATTGTAACACCAAAAATATATATGTTGGTGATGATAGATCTTTAAATGTTGTAGGGACTAAAATTATTCATCTAGACAATGGTCAATTTAATGATGTATTATGTGTTCCTACCTTATCCTGCAACCTTCTATCTGTATATCAAATAACTCATTTAGGTGAAAGTAAAACCATTGAATTTTCAGCTCATGACATTATAATTAAGGACCTAAGATATCCTAGATAGAGTTTAGCTACTCGCATTGTTGATGATTCTACAAGGTTGTATAAGCTTAAGAACTTTGGGTCATCAACTCTTCTTCGGTATTTGTTGCTCATAATGATGAAGCGAGAAAAATTTGGCATAAATGATTTGGTCACTTAAACTATTGTTCCCTTCAAAATCTATTTAAAGAAAATATTGTGATAGGTATTCCTATGGTAACTTGCAGAGATGGTGTTTGTTCTAGCTATGTACTCAGAAAACATCATCGGGATAGTCTTAGAAAATGTGCCTCGTGACACACCTCAACCCCTTTACAACTTGTGCATAGTGATTTATTTGGTCCACTTCTAGTTGTTTCATTCTCTAGCTACAAGTATTTCTTAACTTTCATTAATGAATTCTCCATACACACTTGGATATACTTTTTAGAACTCAAGAGTAAACTATTTAATATGTTGTTGGCCTTTAATACCTTTGTTGAGAAACCATATAAACATCAAGTTCTTAAGCTAAGATATGATAATGGTGGAGAATATGTTAACAACAATTGATCAACTTTTGCATTATGCATGGAATTCAATTGCAACATATTGTTCCATATACTCCACAGCAAAATGGTGTGGCTGAAAGGAAGAATCACACCTTAAAGTAAATGGCTAATTGTATGGTTCAACCTAAAGGCCTTAGTCTTAATTTTTGGTAGGAAGAAATTAACTGTTAAAATTACATAGTAAATCGCACTCCTACTAACGTTTTAGAGAATATCACTCCAGAAGAAGCATGGAGCTAAATTAAACCAGATGTCAGTCACTTTCGTGTTTTCAGAAGTGAAGCATTGGCCCATATTCTAGATGAGAAACATAAAGGCTTAGAACCTAAGAGTAAAAATTTTATTTTTGTTGGATATTCTGAAGATGTCAGAGTGTATAGACTTCTTGAATTTAAATCCAAAAAAAAAATCATTAGAAGAGATGTAAAGTTTGTTGAAAATATATTGGGCTACGAGCCTAGTTCACCTAATGTGCCACCTCTTTATATCCCTTCTACTTCTAAAACTATTTCTTCTTCAAATGATGATAGGGAGGATGACAACCCTCCCGCACCTTCTCGGGATGCGACAGGTGCTCTTGCAGGTGATCTTGCAAATCAACGACGTACACATTCTCAGTTCGATAGAGCCTCTTCTTTATTAGCTCAATATTTAGCGAATTTTGATCCTCACACCTTTGCAGAACCTTCAAGCGAACCATATTGGGACACATCTATGAATGAAGAATATCATTCATTATTGGTAAATTATACATGGGACCTTGTTCCTTATCCAAAGGGACGAAAACTTGTTGGATGCAAATGGGTTTAAAAAACCAAGTTTAGACGAGATGGAAAAGTTGATAAACAAAAGCTCATTTCGTTGCTAAGGTTTTTTCACAAGTTGAAGGAATTGGCTATACTGAAACCTTCTCCCCTGTTTCCAAAATGAACTCTATCCACCTTGTTCTTTCCCTTGCCGTCTCTTTCAAATTGGAATTCCATCAAATGGGTGTTAAATTTGCCTTCTTGCATGAGGACTTGCATGAAGAAATATATAAGGAACAACCTCTTGGATTTATACAAATAGACTCTAGCCTTGTATGTTAGCTTAATAAATCCCTTTATGGTCTCCAGCAAGCCCCTCGATCTTGGTATGCCAAAATGGAAAGCTTTCTTTTAGATAATGTCTTTTCTAGGTGTCATTTTGACAACACTTTCTACACGAAGAAAGTCAGTACATCTCTTATCATTCTTGTTCTTTATGTTGATGATCTTATCCTTACTCATAGTAATCCCAACCTTATAAACCATGTGAAATATAGCATTAAAAGCAGTTTGAAATGAGAGACTTAAGACACATGCATTATTTTCTTCGTCTTCAAGTCTTACAATCCAAAGAAGGTATTTCCCTTTCCCAATCCAAGTATGCATCTGATATTCTACGCCAATTTCACATGGAAGACTGTGAGCCAGCTCCTTCTCCCTTTCAGTCTGGAGCCAAACTTTCAGTCACTTGTACTTCCGCTGAAGTTGATGCTACCTTATACTGTCAACTTGTTGGAAAACCTTTTTATCTGACCCATACTTGTCCTAACCTTTCCTTTGTTGTTGGCCTTGTTTCTTAGTTTATGCAAAACCCACTTAAAAGTCATTGGAAACTAGCTAAAAGAATTCTTTGTTATGTTCGAGGTGTAGTTTACTTTGGGATTCATTACAGTGAAGAAAAATCTACTCTATTGGTTGGTTTGACTCATTTTGATTTGGTTGGTGACCCCTCATGACCTAAATTCTACTACAGGTTATGTCTTCTCTCTTGGTTCTAGACCTATTAGATGGGCTTGAAAGAAACAAAGTGCCATTTATATTTCTTTAGTAGAAGCATAGTATCATGGTGTCATTGAAGCTAGTAAGGAAGCCCTATGGCTTTGTCAGATCCTGCTAGAGTTTGGTTTTCAACAGCAACATCCGACTACACTTTGGTGTGATATCAAAGTGCCATTAAACTATGCAAAGATCCAGTCCAACATCAGTGCAACAAACGAATTGAACTACATATTCACTTCATCAGAAAGGTCATTGATGACCATGTTCTTGAAGTGCAATATTGTTCAACCACTGATCAAGTTGCAGACAACTTTACAAAGGCTCTCACAGAGGCAAAGTTTATTAAACTTAGATTGATTATTGGAGTTCAGTATGTTGTCACCAAGGGGGATAGGCTGTAATCCCTGCTTCCTTCTCCTATTGTGTCATCTTTGTACATCCTTTAATCCTATCCCAAGTTGTTCTTAAGGGGGGATTTTATGATATTCCAACACATAGGAAATAATTAAGTATAACTTGGTCTAGTGTATAGTTAGGTAAAGTGTGTTTCTTTAGTATGTATTTTTTGTGACTTACTATCCCACTATCACGATATGTTTTAGACATGAAGTGATCCGATGCTTGATTCTCTCCTCGTTATTACCGACACTTGATTTGTGGCTTAACACCCAATTGGTCCATGATCTCTATTTAAAGAGCATGGATGGTCATTTTTTAGGTGGTCGTTCATGAGAGAAGCTTATGTAAATTTTCTTTCTTCTACATTATTAAATTTCCTAAAGTGACCGCGTTGGCTTAGGCCATCGATTGTTTCCCTCTTTAAGGGTTTTATCCATGTTAAGAATATTGGTGTACTGATCTGTGATTTTTTTGTGAGCGGTGTCCTTTGGTCTTCTATCTAAGGAGCTTACCCTATAAATTCCTACATCATTATGTATCATACCACCTAAACTCGCAGGGCCCAGATTTCCTTTAAACGCTTCATCAAATTTTAGGTTGAAGAAGCTTGGTGGAGGTACGAGAAAAGTATTGATTGAGCTCCCCCTCATGGAAAGTGGATGAGTGGACCGAGAGGAAATTAAATACGGGCTGAGATCGAAATCCCTAAGGATAGCGATCTCTTAATCCTTAGCCTTCCAATCCTCCTTGGACTAGCGATCAGCTAGGATAGACTCTTGGATGTTGTGCCTTGTTACTTCCCACACCTGGTCAGTCCGAATTACCTCTAATTAAAACACTGCCTGATTTATGGCTTTCCAGAGATTCCAAAGGACAAAACCCTGAGAGAGGCACCATGATTTGTTAACTATGGGGTTCTTGAAGAGATTCCAATTCCATAATTCCAACGATTCTCTCAAACTATTTTGAGACTAATCTAAGAACTTGAATAAAGATAATTATTGTTTCCAAAGATTTGTTGCCACAGATAAAAAATTGAGGAGGTGATCCATTATTTCCTCTTTGCTAGCACAAAGTGGACAATTGGAGGGACCAAAAAATGTCTATTTTTTTTGGAGCTTATCCTAAATTAAACATTTTTCATGACCGATGAGATAGAGGAATAAGGAGACTTTTAGCAAGAGCCCTCAATACCAAATCCTTTTCCAAAGAGAATCTTGTGTTGGATTTGTTGAAGTGGAGAGAATGGTATACGCTTCCTTGAGATAGTACATACCCCTAGGAAGATGGTCCCATCTAATTTTATCAAGATTACCACAATTTAGTATAATGCATTGTTGGGGAATCGAGGACAATAGTTCTCAGGCTAGGGGGGGTCATGATACATCCAATGCACTTGAGACATCTACACTCTATTTTGTTGACCTATTACTATCTTGCCAAAAATATTAATGCACCTTGCTCCTTACTAAGGGATAAATATATGAATTTCCCTGAGGTTTTACTCTTTAGTTAGCTTGGGGTATTACATCTAGTTCTCCTCCCAAAAACAATTATGATGACCATTGCTAACTTCCCAAAAACCATGGTCTTGGATTATGCACTATTTTCCTTTGCCAAAGTCCAGATAGAGGAACCACCTAACAAATGTTGATGATCAGACCGAGGATCGAGGTTAATTGTCCAACCATATTTGAAAGACCAAACAATCTTCCATAATTCTTGACCACCCTGCAGCCACCTCCAGCATATCTTGGCACTAAGGACTTATCATAGAATCTTTGGATCTTTCATACCAAGGTCGTCATGAGTCTTACGCCTGCATAACTTTTCTTAGGCCACCAGAGGGCACTTCCTATCGATCTATGCACCTGACCAAAGGAATTTCTAGAATTTGGCAATAATGTCCCTCTAAGTACTTCATGGGGCTGGAAGGTATGAAAGATAATATACGGGGAAGGCTTGTAGAATGGTCTTCAAGAGGATTAATCTTTGAGTCGAGATCAAAACCCTAAAAGACCAACTAGAGAGATTTTGGTCAATGTGATTCATAATATCTTTCCAACAAGTCACTTTTAGGGAGTTGGAGACAAAGGGGATTCTGAGATAAATGTCAATCTTTTAGTTGTGAATACTATTAAGAATATTTTAGAAATCCCTACCATCCACCTAATAATTATTGATAATTAAATTTAAATTCTAAAAACCCTATTCCAAAATAGGGCAAGTCCATATAATTTGGTAGACAATAGAGATTTAAATGAAATTATATAATATTTTTAGTGGTCGTTATATATTAAATGTTGAGATCTGTCTTGTAATTAAATAGTCCATTTTTGCTCTTACTGAATTTTGAGGCATGTGATATTAGTAAGTCATGATATCGATCCATCATATTTTTTCTTGTAGGTTTAATCCAAAAGGAATTAAACCTTTATTCTCATAATTTATATAATATTTCATAACACAAAAATCACTAATTAAATTATAGCTCTCGGTTGTATAAATTCATTATATTATAATAAAGCTTATTTATGAATTATGAATTTTTATAATAAAATGGAAATAAATTTTCATGATTAAAAATTATTTCTATATAATTTTTTATAACCTAATAATAATATCTAAAAAACTATAATTAATTATTTTATGATGATGATGATGATGATGATAGTTAATGATGATAGTGGTTAACGTCCACTGAAACCAAATTGGTCTATTGGACCTATAATTTTCTTAGTTTTTAATTGTCTGGCGCCTCGTCTTTCTTGGCGAGATTGGTGTTGTAGCTTTCTTTTTTTTCTCTATGGTCTTCCAACTTCCTTTATCTTGCATCTCCTTCATCTCTTCTGGTTCTTCGGACATTGGTGTCTTAGCTTCGCGATCTATTGTGTTCGTCCTTTTGAGGATAGTCAGAGAATAAGTTTGATCTAGGAGATCTGCTTTGCTGTTAAATGAAGATTTATTTTGTGCGGTATTCAAATCCTCATAACTGCTGATGCTTGAGGGGTTGTCGAGTTCCCTTTTTTGTTGTTGGTTGGGGCTTTCTGTTTGCTTGTCTTGAGAGTTGTTTCTTTCTTGCCCGATTCCTTCTGATTCCGAGTTTTCTCTAGAGTATTCTTCTTTGATGACAGTGTAGTGTTTTTTTTGTGCTCCTTCCCACCATGTAGATCTGTGGTGGTTTTTTCTAGCTAAATTTTTCTCGGAGGCTTTTGGGCAATTTTTGGCTAGATGGCCTATCTCAAACCGGGATTGACATCGGAATAGGACACTTTCATAATCGTTCTACACATAGTCTTTACTTGTAAAATGTCTATTTCATGTATTGCAGCTATACTATATATTACATTTTCCAAATTTTAATCCTAAATACGACATGGCAAACTTGAGTGTAAGAGGACACTTTCATAATCGAGTTTCTGGTTCCACACATAATCTTTACCTGTAAAATGTCTATTTAATGTACTGCTGCTTTACTATATATTACATTTTCCAAATTTTAATCCTAAACTTTATGACATCTGTGAAATCTCTACATTAATATTTGTCTTTCATCAACCTTGAATACTAAACTTTAAGATGATAGTGAAATTTGCAGATCACTATTTGTGTTTAATCATTATGTGGTGACACGTATGCTCAAAACAGAAAAAGGCTAACAGTGATTTACGGGAATGGAAGTAAGAAAACTAAACTTGATTATTTGCAATATTAAATTATATTAAATCAAGTTTGTTCCCTCCGCTTCATTTGCCAATGATTCGCCTTTATTTCTTCTTTTCGAACTGCCCATTGCTCTGGCCCAGCGGAACGTGTGACTAACATTCTCCGGTAGTAATTTTATGTTCAAACGATACTGAAAGCTTTATCGCTACCATTCGTTTTTATCTGTTTAAGTATGCATCCCACTTTCACTAAGTATGTATCTTACTCCCAGGAAATGACAGTCCACGGTACTATAACAAGATCGTTCATTATTAGTCATAGCGATGGGTAATATGATAAAGTTAATCAGGGTGCAGTATAATTTGATATATAGGACAACAGATACAACAACAGCTCACGCAGGCAACCATGTTAAAAAACGCACTTAATAATGCCCCACCAGAAATGCTATCATAGCCCTTTAATTATAAGTTCTCCAATGTCTGTCTGACAAAAACATACTTATCAGAGTTCTGAAATGGTTTTTCTAATTGATTCAACCTGCATGCTTTATATTTGAGCATGAGAACCCTGTCAATTCCATCGACTATGCGGCCGTGCTGGGTTTATTATTAGTCTTGGTAGAGGCCATGAATGGTATACCATAAAGCTACCCCTAGGAGGAGCGGTCACAGTTTTTTACAACATCTTTACATAGTAACGTTAATTGACTCAGCTTCTTGCGATATAAGCGCTGGAGTATCTGAACTATTGTATATGAATAGCAAGCCCGTGGCAACCCAAATGGCAACGGATTGGATACCATAAAGTTGTTGCGCATAAGACAAGCGCTGGAATATTTGAATAGCAAGCCCGTGGCAGCCCAAATGGTATCACAAGTACGCCGATGACACATGCACAAAATCATGTCTTTGGCATAATTTCCTAGCTTTCAATGAAAATTACATGCACAATCATTTAGTGTATACGTAACTTTAAATGTTTCAAGGAAATGACATATAACATTGAATCAAAATAAAGTACATTGTCGAGGGTTCGATTAAGGGACCCGTGGAAGAGTCTAACAATTAGAGACCTGTAACAAACTTAAGAGGTCAAGATGGGTTGACACTGGAAGAAATGTGATGAATTGTTCCCATGAATGTATAAGTCTAAGTTTTTGTGGAAAATAATAATAAAATGTCACTTGCAATCAAATTAGAAATACAAATATTATTTTGTTTACTCGAGGAATATAAGTGCAATAGAAAAGTAGTAAGTTGAAACTTAGATGATTTAGGTTGAGTAATGATATAACATGGGTCTTTTAGATATTTACTCGAGGAATATAAATGCAATAGAAAAGTAGTAAGTTGAAACTTGTATGATTTAGGTTTAGTAACCATATAACATGGTTTTTTCCGTAGAGATTGTATAATTAGTCTTGTAATATTTTCTTTTAAAAGTGGTGGAATTAATAATATTTTCTCTTATAGGAATATAATAATAAACTCTTTGTTTGCAAAGTTATATGGAAGTATGATAGAAAATAAAATTAGCAAGTGAGCTGAAGAAAGAGATAAAAGTATAAAAGGGTAAGTAGGTTTTAGACCTAAACATTTGATAATTGATCATGGTATAACTTAAGGTATATTATTGAAAATGTTTGCGAGAAGAATGATGAAGTTTTTTGTTGTTTTGTTGATTTCAGAAAAGCCTTTGACATGTTCGTGGGGGATAAGCTTTGGCAAAAAATGGAGAAGCTTGCGGTTCCTGGGCATTGTGCATAGGTTGAATGAAGATGCGAAAGTCAAAATTAGAACTTCATCACACATCTCTGAAAATTTTAGAAGCGATATCGTCATCAAGCATGGTTGCCCATTGTCTCCTACCCTTTTTGGTTTATATATTGACAATCTTGAAGAGTGGCTAAATTCACAAGGGAGTGGCGGTGTTGATTTGGATGAATTTGTTATAAGTCTTCTTCTATACGCATATGATCTTATTTTGATTCTGATGACTCTCTATTTTGTGAACTGTGCATCAATGGTACATCTCACATATAGTAGAAACAAATTGAGAAAATTTAAAAGTGCTAGATTACAAAAAAAACTTCAAAATTAAAAGTGTAGTTCCTTATGATATATTGTTAAGTGAAATGGGGGTTGCTCCTATTGAAGCAATCACTATGGTGTGAGTCATAAGATATTTAAAAAAAATGAGGAAATGGAGGAGGGCTATGGACTAAGGTTGTCTTTAACGACATACTAGGCAAAAGAAAGAAGACTTGGACGTGGAAAAATAAAATATGGTTTATTAAATGGTGTATTTGTTTGAACACCTATCCCACAAATAGTAAATAGTTAAAATATTTTGTTATGGATAAGTTCCACAATCATACTTGGGATAAGGAGCTAGGGAAAAAGAAAAAGTACTATATTCAAGAGTTTAGGTAAAAATAAAAAGTACTACAGGGGTCAATATTCCTTGGAGAGCCAAAATTCTTATTGCCCAGTTAAGGACTAGTTCTCATTAACTTCGTTGTGAAACAGGGCACTCGAAATGGGAAAAAGAAGCGTTGGAAGAAAGAGTATGTATTTTTTTCCCTTCCATAAAAGTAGAAACAAAAAAGCATTTCATTTTAGAATGTGAGACGACAACAAGGAAAGTTATGCAGATATTCTGAGACCTAGTTGTTGGGATAATTTATTGAGTGAAGGGTTTGTCAAGAAGTTGGGTAATTTATTCATTGAAGGGTTTGTCAAGAAGCTGGGAGTGTTTATTGTGAAGATTGACATGAAAATGTTTAAATACAAGAATCAACTAAAAAAGCAATGTGTGCGACAGGATACCTTTAGCTTTATGTATGTTAAAAAATATTTTTTTCTTCATTTCTTCCTCGATAAATTCATTTTAAG
>APFE030163507.1:8362-34224 GCA_000404065.3 Pinus taeda
TGATTACATCATCTCCTAGAAGTTCTCCATGGAAAACTGCTCAGAACTGGTCAAAACTGGACCATACAGACTGCTCAGTGCTAAGGGTGCGATGCATCTCACCTGCCACATGCAAAAAGTGTGATGCATATTGAAAAGCCCTTTCGTAAGGTATGATGGGCGAGAGTAGACAAATGGCAGAGACAGTTTGCAAGGTGGATGATCATGGAATCTTCCATAAACTTATCCTGTGACACTTGCCTCTCTGAATTCGCCCAGGGATGAGTAAGAGATCATCAATCTCGAAGTGGAACCAAGAACTATTAGAGAGAGGACACTAATCAAAATCCCACAAGCTAGATCACTCCCCTACAAACATCTATATACAGATCCCTCATCCCAGAGATCTAGAGGCTGGAATTTTGTATCTTGTAAGGAAGTGTTGTTGGTTTCCTAGTGGAACATCATAGTGTTGGGTGATCTAAGCTTTTCATGAGGTGATGAAGGGCTTTCATGCTGGGAGGATGACGTTGGGTCAGATCAATGGGTTGTAATCCTCTCTTCTAATCTTTCTATCAATAAAGCTATTCGATTTTTCCTCCACATTCTTGTATGTTTGATGATATATGCATTTGTGTGGTCAATATATATCTGGTCCTATATTGTTTATGATTGTAGATCCGAGTACTTTGAAGGTATTATGCTGCTTTGACTTTATAAGAACTCTTTGAAGCAGGTAAGCAAGGAAGGAATGGAAAATATCTGTCAGAGGGGAGAAGGAACAAGAAAGGAACCAAGCAAAAGGTTGAGGTTGGTATTCTTTGCTCCTCTCCTATCCACTTCTCATAAAGGAAAACGAAATTAACTTTAGTTTATTTGTTTCTAAGATAGCTACCCGTCTTAGTGGTACTAACAGCTCTGAATGGACACTAGATTTCCCAATAACAGGTGTGAATAAATTTTTTGATGTCGAACACCATACAAATTCTTTCGGTCGAAGGCTTGTGATGTCAACATATCATCAGAAGCGAGAAAATTGCCATTGATGTATGCAAGCCTCAAGGTACTGGAAGGGTGTTTCTAAGTCAACTTTCTGGATAATGTGCTAATGTTGACAAGAAGTGACTCATCACAGGAGGGCCTTGATGTATCTCCCATCAATGACATGAAACAAGTGTAATGATTTTGAAGACAAAATATGACTGATGACACAATGTTCAGGAATGGTGGTCATGAAAATTAAGGTTTATGAGTATTGCAAAGGATGAAGTTTACTGAGTGACTTCTCTTGAACATGTCGGCGACACTGAATGAATTGGAAGAATTGACCCAAAACCAAAGTGATGGATGGTGTGATAGACCATAGGTATGATAAGCATCAAGAAGATAACCCAACCTAAATAGTCATAAAGATGAAGTGAAAGTGTCATGTTCAAGAGCGACTTGCTACCATAAAGTGATTTATCCCTTTTCCCATTTTCCCAAGTCATTGCTGACCAATACCTCTTTATTTTTTAACAAGCTTGAGGAGGATAACATATGCTTGATTCATAATTATACCCTACAGGTGAATCCATTGCTATGTGATGTTTTAATGAGTCTAGTGAAGGTGAAACCCGGTCTTATCATTATGGACAAGTTTGTCACTATTTGATGCTTTAACGAGTTTAATGACAATGAGAACTCAGTCCTTTTCATGTTTAGAGAGTTTGAAAAGGGACAAAAATAAAAATCCACAAGTTTTTTTTCGTAAATTTGTCTCTCAAGTCCAAAAAAATGTAAAATAATACAAGAGAAAACCTATTGACCATGTTCAATCAACATATTCCTTTTTTGTAATTAATCTATCTCAGTATGGAAAAGGGTTAAACTTATACTAAGTAGATGTCGTTTCCAATCCATTTACAAGCTAAAAAGGACAAGCACCTGACAACCTTTTCATATTTTGAGAGTTTGAAAAGATCTGAAAGAGGAATCTAGGGGGCTCCTTTTTCGATGTTTAATAGAACTCGAAAAAGAGATAAAAGTATGCTCTGTAGTCAAAAGTACATTTTATGCTCATGCACGTCAAATTTACTATGTCAGTTGTAAACCTACTCAAATAACCACCCAACAGATTAAACATACCTGTTTCACTGGTAAAAATAGGTTAAAACTATAGTTTATTCATTTAATGAACATGAAATAACCATAAAACAAGAATGTACCAACTCATTTTACCATTTGACATTTACCATTCAGTTTTGTGCTCTGAACCATTTTTTTACCTCAAACTTCAGCAACTGATTGCGAGAGATTCTGTGGATCGTTCTTCATGTCATCAGGACTAGGTAGGATATCTACCTCTTCTCTTTCATTTAAGGTCATTCTTTTTCAATTTCAGTCAAAATTTTTAGGGTTTTGGGGTCCCTAGGGTAAATATATCACGCCCTAGGATCAACACACCTGTATGCATCGAAAAGTGCACTACAGAGTAGTCAAATAGAAGGGAAACTTCTCTACATTGCATTGTCTAAAGATCAGGGGTGCGTTGGGTGAAATTTAAAAAAATTGATTCATCATTTAATACCCAAAATCTCTTTAGTTTTTGGATGAAATGGATCCTAACTAAGCCTATGGTGTGATTTCAGAATTTCATCGGATCAAAATGGCTATCACATGGCATCAAAGAGAACATGAAGGACATGATATGGTTGCCCTAAATGATCCTGTTATTATTCACGCCCTCAGAGATTGTGGGTTACTCAAATATTTCAAGTTATTCAGGATGAGGCAACAATTAGAACTATTATAGTTCTTGGTTCATTCACGGGATCCAGCAGAACATGTTTTTCATATAGGGGACAAATTTCTCCCTATATTGATCAATGATATTTACTTTCTCACAGGATTTTCAAGACATGGTGCCCCCATTTCGCTTTCAGGTTTTGTCCGTGGGGGTGAATCAATGAAGGACTACATTCGATAATTCTATAAGCCAGGTACACAGCCTAGCAAAGATGGAAATATAAACATCAGGGATGTTCATGATATGCCCTTGTGAACAATCCTCTTTACTTTCACATGGTTGGTGGGTAGCGTGACACTTCATGTCGCAAATAAATCATACATGCAGTATGCGCTCGAGTGTCTCAAGCCAACTATGTTCAACTAGTGTGAGGTAGTATTCTCTTTGATGAAAGAGCAACTGACTAAAGTAAAAGGTGGTAAGATGAAAAATTTCAGCTATGGATCGATCTTAATCACTTTTTCTTTGGAGAGAATTCCATTGATGCAACCTCAGCATGTGACACTGAGTTTAGCTGGTCCTAGAGATCCATGGATGCAAAGATGGGTAGAGTTGATGGCTAGACATGATGGTCAGTCATCAATCTCATTTTCTACTGCATTCTTCAGTTGGCTCTGTTGACAACATATTGTCATAGAGGAGCATCCATATGCAGGGATGGATTTCCGTAGAGATCTAGATTTGATATTACGAGTGGGTTCTTAATGGGGTGCTATAGGTAAATTGTTTTGACCATTTATTTTTTATTTTTTGAGTTTTTAAATGTTTTTGTGTTTTTTTATGTTTCCAAGACTAAACTAAAAATGTTCTCATGTATACAGATATTGGCATTGTTCGACCAATGGGTCATCAAAAAGAGGTGGGTGAACCAGCGAGGAGAAATGTCGGAAGAGCAGTTCTCCAGGATTTAGATGTGATCGAGACACTGGTGGAGTTACAACATCATATAGAGGGTTTAACCCTCAGTATACTGGATGTTCAGATTGAGGAGTTACTGATGAGACTACATTGCCATACTATTGGTGTACCTATCCATTGGATGAGGCTATTGCACATGATGATTTACTGTATGTATTTTGAGGTTTCGAGGTTAGATGACCAACATGTCTTAGACACAAATTTTTGTAAAAACTTTGAGCATCTATCTATTTTATTTCTAGTGTTTTTGTATGCTTATGTGTAATCCTATTCAATTGTTGATGTGAATTGAAAATTTACTCTTTATATATGTCGTAAATGTTTGTTTAACATGTAATTCGCTAAGAATCAATCAATGTGTTAAAGTTTTTGGAAACTTGTTGATATTGAATGTAATCAAAATGTCTTTCGAAGAGATGAACTCTAAGGAATATAAGATGAATAGTTGGTTTTCGGATGGTATAAACATTCGTAAGTTGTAATATGACAAGTTCTGAGTCTAGCCTAATGATGATTCCATGAATGCCAAGTGAAATGACATCAGAGAGGAGTTCGATCAATGCACTATACTCAAAAATATTGTTCATAGAATGACCAATACAAATCCCTTGAAAACTCACTAACTCGCCACTTGGAGCGAATATGGCCGATGTTGCAGAGGGTAGGTTCTGCATACTCCGACTAGCACCATTGGCATAACAAACAAACGGTTCCAAAGATTCTAACATCTACAATAAATGCAAAGTGGATTACTAACCACATAAAACCTCTAAAAGTCACATTATGACACACACATGCAATCAAAGCATATATACAATGTTTTTACTACACACAATCAAGCATAGTAACATTTAATATACAACTTGTTTTGGGGCTGCAACAATGGAATTCCATCATAATCAACCAACTCATAAGCACCTTTTGCCAAAACACACTTGACAATGCAGGGGCCCATCCATAGTGGTTCAAATTTTCCTACTCCTAATTTATCGGCTTCCTCGTCATAAATCAAGACTAGGTCTCCTTCTAAGAATATGTGAGGCTTGACATTGTGGTCATATTGCGCCTTAATTCCTTTCTTATGTGCTTTGTTGGCCAATGCGGATTCACAACATGTTTCATCTAGATGGATCAGTTCTAAGAAACGTGCTTCCTCATAAGAAGTGTCAAGTAACAAGTCAATTACGAGTTTTAGTGATGAAATCTCACATTGTATTGACAAGATTGCCTCAAGACCATACACCAATTGGAAAGGTGTGAATGCATTTCTTACTGAGGTTTGGTAAGCCCACAAAGATGAGTACAGGATCAAATTCCAGTTTCGTTTGTGAACAGCTATCATTCATTGAAGCATTCGCTTAAGGACTTTGTTGATGGCTTCAACTTTTCCTTTAGCCCATGGATAATAAGAAGTAGAACTATCATGTGAAAGTCCTAACTTGGTAGTTAATTTAGCCATCATGTGATTATGAAAATGTGAACCATGATCTGTAACTAAATCTTGTGGTACACCAAACCATACAACCACATGGTTGAAGAAAAAAAGTGTAGTTGTCTCACCACTGTTGTTTAATGTAGGCATCACCTTGACCCATTTCATAAAATAGTCAACGACGACAATAATATACCCATGCCCTCTGGCTAAGTGAGGGTTACATGTTATGAAATCAATGCCCCATTTTTCAAATGGTCCAACAACGATGACAGGATGCAATGGTGTAGGTGGTAATCGAGTTTTACGGTAAAAAATCTAGTGTGTATGACAACTTCTGACAGTAGTAATGCAATAGTTAAATATGGTAGGCCAAAAGTAACCAACATGGAGAATTTTCTGTGTAGTAGCATAACCATATAAATGTTCACCACAAGCACCAGAATGGCAATCATTTAGAACTTTCTCGGCTTCCTCATGTATGAGGCACCTGCCAAAAATCATATCAATACCGCGATGGTAAAGGGTGTCACCAATGATTAGATATATCGAATACATATTGCAAGTGAGAGGTATCAGACCAAAAAGTTTGGGTTTGGAGATAGATCAGTATATCTCCATACTAAGGGTCAGATGACGACATAGAAACAAATACGCATCTGGAATTGATGGTTCTGTTGTTGAGTCAATGGTGGTAGAGGATAGATTGGATGTTCAATCCTATCTTCTTCGTGGACTAAAACCATAATGGTGGTTGTATTTGTAGTGTCGAGATACAAGAAATAGTTGTTTTGATAATTAGGGGAATAAATTAATCAGGGTATCTTTGAGAGCATCAAAGGAAGCTTGCGCAACCTGGTCCCAATGGAAGGGAATTCCCTTTTTCAAAAGATAAGTGAATCATTTAGCCATTTCGACATGGTTGAGAATGAATCTCCTTAGAAAGTTAGCATTTGCTTGGAGTCTCTGTAACTGAAGTAGATTGGAAGGGGGAGGCAGATCAAGAATTGCCTTAATCTTCAAGGGGTCAAGTTGAATTCCTTCTTTGGACACTACGAAACCAAGCAAATGACTAGAACCAACACAAAGAACACATATATGTAGACTGAATTGAATTTTGTAGTGTCGACACCATAAAAAGATGGCTCTCAAATGTTGCGGGTGATCAACCCATTTTCGTGAATGGGTAGGTAAGTCATCTTGATAGGGTTGAACAATGTGTTTGATGTCATGGAAGGCATAATTCATTTCCCTCTGAAAAGTTGCCCCAGTATTGTTCAAACCAAAAGGGAGTTTCCTATATGCGAATGTGCCCCAAGGACAAATAAAGGCAATTTTGGATTGGTCTTCTAGGAGGATATTGATCTGATTATAGCTGGAAAAACCATCCATAAATGAAAATATTTCACATCTGACACATTCATCAATTATCTGGTCGATAAAGGGAATGGGATAGTGGCATTTTGGACAAGCATGATTAACATCTCTATAATAGACACACTCTTGTATTGTTCCTTGTTTCTTCTTGAAAGGAACAATATTGGAAACCCAATCGGTAAGAGGAACGAGGTATATGAAACCAACATGCAAAATTTTTTCAACTTCTGCTTTTATGGCAACAACCTTCTTTGGATGAACATGATGGAGGCGCTGGCGTACTGGCTTGACATCAGGATACATTTTAATCTTGTGTTCAACTATACTAGAATCAATACCTGGAATTTCCTCATATGACCAAGCAAATATATCACAGAATTCACAAAAAATAGCACGGTAAGTTTCAAGTTTTGATGGAGAACAATATTTGCCAACATGGATGTTTTCTACAATTCTAGGTTTGGTCAAAATATCGATAGAAATAGTTTCTTCGATATTCAATAAGTTTAGTTCAAATCGATTGTGTCTATAAATACAAAATTTGAAAGGAAATCAACTTTTGAAGGGCGATTTAGTTCATTTGGAATATCTTCTATGTAATTTGGAAGATGAGATTGATGATGATAATCTTCCCATGGTTCTTCTTATGTCATCATTGATTGGATGTTTCCTTCATTAGTGTAAAATGTACGTGAAAAAGGATCAAAGGAAGTACCATATTCTAACAAACAATCAACCCATACAATCAGTGATGATAGATTTGGATTTGCTGCGCAAGCGAAAAATATTGATTGCTATGTGAGCTCAATTGGGCTCAGCAGCATGGATTCATTACACATATCAACTTCAGAATTATTGGAAATCTACCATGAGTAAGATGAAGTGGAAGATATCATGTTATAGGTCTCAAATTTTGCAACTTTCGCCATTTTCGATGTTGACAGTGGTGAAAAGGTGCCCATTAGGGAAGAATCTTTGAAGAGACCTACTCCAATGTTTTGAAGAGATAGCAGAGGTCTATTAACTAATGGAATGCTTACAGTTTCCTGTGAATTAGAGGCGAAGAAGGGGAGTTAATGAATTACTGTGATTCCACCTTATGAGGAAAAGTGATCATACGAAAGTATGTCGAAACCACAATAGCATTAGCATAAACCCATGGTCTTCCTAGTAAAATATTGTAGTCAACGGTTCCGTCAACGACCTCAAATTCAAAAGTTACAGTTTTCCCCCTAGTTCTATCTGTAGGTTACATAAAATTCCACAAGGTGTATAAGTGCGACCGTCAAAATCTTTTAACATCATAGGTGATCATGACAAAGGCGGTGAGCCAAGTGTTTTCTAGCAATTCATTGACATGATACAAGTAGATGCAACTTCGTCAACAATGGTTCAGTGAATGAGGTGATTCAAGGCATTTACTTGGATCAAGAATGCCAATTGTGTTGGTAATTGTGGCGTATAACCCGCATAGTTAAAAACTACAAGATTGGAATTCGTTGGATCAGTTCCACCAATTCTTGACAATAAAGCATTCCTTTGGCAGGGACAATTTTGAAGCATCTCAAGTGTCGACATAGCAGAAAGTGACTGAGCCAAATCTTATACTATGTTATAATTTTGCGTTGCTTGAGCTTGAGGGTTAAATGTAGATTTATGAACAACTCCCTTAGGTAGTTTTATTGTTAACTCTCGTGTAATGGGTAGTGGAATGGAGTGACACGAAGTTGAAGTTGAAGTATTAGGTTGATCTATAGCCTAGTTATTCGACAAAGACAGTGGATTACCGTAATATTTTCTATGTGTAGTCACCAAAACATCTGTCTTAGGCTTAATGGCAGATAGCATAAGCAATTGTGAAGTGGAAGCATGATCTATAACAACCAAATGAGTCTCTAGATTTGGAAAAGGGTTTGTCAACACAGAGGATGTACTAGACGTCTTAAGAAGTTTTGAGACCTCATAGCAGTAAGGACAATCTCACGTAAAGTGCTCCTCACTACAAATTAAACATGGGTAATGAGGTTTCCTAGCCGGAAAAGAGGAATCATATGATTTATCTTGAGGGGGAGAATTTTGTTTCTTTTTGTTTTTCCCCTTTTTCTTGCTTCCAGGTTTCTTTTCATTTTTACCTTTGTCAGATGACACTACATTTATTTCGGAAGCAAGTGTATTATTAGGTGTATTAGAGGTTTGATTTGAAATAGCAAGTGTTTGACTAGATGGTCTACTTGTTGTTTGAGTGCTTGAAGAACCTATCACACCGTCACTGGCATGAGATTCCTTACTGGATGGAGGTGGTGGAATAATAAACGATGGTCTAGGTACATTTGGAATCTTATCATAGAGTGTGCAAAATGGGTGTAAATCAAGTCTAAGTATTGGGCACGAGCAATTACTTACTTTTCAGGAACAACTCCTACTTTAGCCACATACTCGGTGATAGATGACAACAAGGATTTAATAAACCACTTGGCTAAATGCTGGTCAGAAACAAAATTTTTGACCATTCAATGACGACGATGCCACTCATGAATATGATCAGAAATGTGAGTAGCAGCAGTCTGTTTAAAGTTGGTCAACAGTTCTATTCTAGTTTCATATCTGATGGGTAACTGGAAATGGGTTAAAAATTTAGTGGCTATGGCTATGAAGTTGTAAAATGAAGCTAGTGGTAATTCAATATACCACTTTGCAGCCGGACCAGTGAGCATTCATTGGAAAAGGTGTAGTCTTACTGAATCATCATTTAGGGACTTGGATGAACACCATATATGAAAAATCATAACGTGATTGGACGAATCTTATCTAGGGTTTCCATTGAACTTAGGAATATCAGAAGGAAATTTGTGTGGAATCACCAGCCACCAAGTTGAATAAAAAATGGGATCATTGGTAAGTGGATTTAAATCCTGTAATTCAAGTGTTGCAACAGAAGGCAACTGCCGGTTTAGGTCGGGTTGAGCGTAATCAGGGTAAGATGGAATAGCCTGGGCAATAGACCTTTGCATACCAGCATAAGGAATCTGCTACTAGTAAGCTTGATAGGGGTAGGTTTTTTGAGCATATCCAGTATAAGGTTGTTGTTGGGAACTAAGATAAATTTGTTGTTGACCAAAACTAGCATAGGCTTGTTGACTAGAACCTAGATAAGATTGTTGTTGACCAAGTCCAAGATAAGTTTGGTACTATTGGAATTTTTGTTTTTGTTACTGTGGCTGCCACAGTTGTTTATACAATGGTTGTCACCACCAGTATAAGTTTGAATACATTGTGGACAAATTGGACTAGTATAAGTCTGAGTCATCCTAGTTAATGGTAAACTGGCCTGAGGTTGTTGGATTTCAAACACAAACAGTTGTTGTAAAATGGCCTGAGAATATTGAGTCTGTAGACCTAAAACTTGAGGGTAAGAGGTTGAAGGACTAGCTTGCAAAGGTTGAGATACAGTCAACTGAGCTTGCGACTATGGTAAAGTCGTAACGACAGGTGTAGTGGGTATGGATGAAATAAGTTGTATTGGTTGTAATGAATACACAAGCCTTGGTTGAACAGGCATTGTAGGCTACCATTGACAAACAATCATTCTAGAATAAGTTGGACCTAAAGATGATGGTATAATGCCATATGGTGGCCCCACAGAGTATGGAGAATAAGCAGATTGGGCATATTTTTCTCCAGATGGAGGTAATCCAGTGTTGAGTGGATACATTGGATGGTAACCAGATGGAACAACTTGATATTGACTTGATGGATCAAACTGTTCAGTACCCGTAAGTGAAGAACCCGGTAAAATTCCTATGGATGACATGGGTGAATACCATGGACTAAAAGAAACACCAGAGTGAGTTCTAGATAATGATTGGTAACCCAGTGGGACAAATGGACCACCATACAGATGTAACTCAGGTGTTGTGGTAAACATTGAAGAAGCAGTGACAGTAGATGCTATCGTAGCTGTAACAAATGATATAGTATGGGATGTTGTTTCAGCCATATTCAAATGACCCAATAAATGTCCTAATGAATTGATGGGAGTTAGAAAGTAAACAGGATCAAGAGGAGCAGTATAAAGTAATTGAGGAAAGAAGGATAAAGATAAAGCCCTGGTCCAAAACGAGTTGGAGTTCTAGGTGAAGTTTCTTCTTCAAATTCCTCTTCAATAGTAATCAAACTAGGTGGAAGGATTTCACTATCAGGTCCATAATAAATTTCCAGTGTTTGACTCTATGGTAAAGGAGAAGTCTCAACAGTTACAGATGTCTGAGGATAAAATGATTGATTGACTTTTGGTTGCTCAATTTTGGGATCCAAGTGTTCTAGTAAAAGAAAAATGGGTTCAAGTTGAATTTCTTGAACAAATTTTCAATGAGGATCAACTTCTTGTTGGAAAACTTCAGCTACCATTTCACTAAGTTCACTTTTAGTGTCCTCAGGTAATTGTAAAGATTCCACTTCAGTAGTAGATAAACCAGTAATAGTAGGAGTAACTGGAACCATAATACGTACCGGTATAGGTGACCTTGGTAAATCAAATGAAGAACTAGAAGTTTGTGATGTACCAGACTTAGTTAAACGAGTCTGCTTTTGCCGACTAGGTGTAGCTTTAGGTAGTAAAAGAGGTTTACTCGCTGTCCTACGCGAACAATGGGGTGAAGGTTGATTTTCTTCCACGATTTCTAATTGATTTTATTATAAAAAGAAATAAATAAAAAGAGGGTAATCTAGGCAAAAGAATTACCAAGTAATTGTGAACTACAATATACTGCCTCAGAGGAGCCAAGGACTTAACATACGTGCAGGTAATCTCACCAAATGATGTTTTCAGTGTATCATAGTATACAAAGCGGCCGACTTGGTTACCTATGGATGGATAGAAACCTAATGTAGTCCTCCCAAATATACCCGAAAGTACGTAGAGGCCCAATCCATGTTAGCACTGTCTAATGCGAAACCGTAGAGTGAGAGCATTCCCTTATACTTTTTGTACTATCACACTGCCCGATATACACGAAAGTACATGGACAAGCTATATACTTACATACGTGGAATGAGGTATCACACTCGAAATGTATCGCAAACTGTTAGCGACAGTTGCTATGTTTAACAATGTCGGAACACATCTCTAGCCTAGACCTCTAAATGTTATGCATTAAATTACAATGCTCCATTAGGTTAATTGAGATAAATTTTAGTTGATCTTGTTTAAAAGTTTTCCTTTCAAGTTTACTACATGATATTTCTCAAACTTATAGAATGCAAATAAGACATGAAACATTCTTTTCATTTGATTTAAACAACGCAAACCATAACTAAAAGGGATAGAAAAATTAGAATCTCTAAACAAAGATTATAAAGCACATCTAATGCAACTTTCCCTATACCATTCCTACAAGCACACACAAACTTCTAAATGCATTATGCATGTTTTTATTTTCATTCCTTTAATTTTTAGATGAACATAAAGAAACTAAATGCACAAATGATCTATCAAAGCTTTTCACAAGAAACAAAGACTTTACAACAATTTATTTTTCAAAAAATTAATGACTAATCAATGTAAGCTAACATTGGGATTGATTCGACAATGATCAAGAAAACATAAAGAAACATTGAACAAACAAAGCCAAAGTGGGCATGGAAAAGAAATGCTAATTTGGACTTTAGGGATAGAGAAACATTGTTCATTCAACAAATAATATGTGAAACAGTTTGGAAAAAATCAAGCAAAAAGATGGGTTTTTGGCTTGACAGAGACCAGTGCAGCCCTAATTTGGAGATAGTGCATTGCAGAGCACTGTCTCTAGGATAAGGTTGCTCTACAACGCATTGTGTCAAGAAAAACAGTGCGTTAATGCCAGAGAGCACTATCAACACACAAATAAGCACACATTTTGACCAAACAAGCTTCAAAATGACTGAATATAGGTAAATGAACTCAAGCAAAGTCTACTGGTGCCACTAAGACAAGGGATAACTACTAGGAACGACAGTCGTTTCCCAGTGGAGTCGCCAATTTGTTATATGAAATGTATACCTATAGATAAGTATATCTTTCCCAAGTGGGTAGTTACACTTAGAACAACTGAAGTAAAGATGTTTATGCTTTTCCTACAATAAACAAATAAGATAAAAGAACCTACTTGTGATCCTTCACTTCCTTTGATCTCCTTTGAGTTGATCTTATTTCTCCTGCTCAAATTGAATTCACTCAATTGGTACCTGCCAACATAAACAGAAGATGACAACAATCAAAGCATATGATCTATTTATTGGAAACAAATGGAATCGACAACATTTGAACATACATTCATCATAGATATAGGCAAAAGTATTGGAAAAGGAACAAACAACTTTATTGATTGATAGAAGGAGAAGTGACACCCAATGTGGTTTGATCTCGTGTCCCTCATCCATATTAGTCCAAGCCCTCATCACACCAATAGAAACATCAATCCAACAACATAACATTACTTTGACAATGATTTCAAGTCTCTAAACCAATAATATTTCTCTATAATATCCAAGCCCTTTGGCTCTATGATGGGAGGCCAATTTATATATGATTGCAAGTGGTTTTGTCATTAATATGGAATTGAATGGTTTTCCATAATTAGATGATTATTTTCCATGTTCAAAGGGATGAGAGGATAGAGGATTAGATGATCCAACCTAAGTCAAGCTCATCTTGATAGGATAGGAGTTGGGTTCCTTTTAGAAGGCTCTAGAAAGGAGGAATATACTCAGGATCCAATGAACATTTCGATGATTCTCTCCCAACATAGGATTGAATGGGCTTAGGTGCTCAACAACATAGCCTTGAATGGGGTTACCTGGTTTGCAGACCACATACCCCTGAGTAGGGGTGTGCTGATGACCCAAGGAAGCACTTCAGCAGGGTTTGATGTCAGGTAACTCTCATGGATGAAAGCACTCAATGAGGTGGCATGTCTAGGGAATGTAGCAACTAAATTAGGGTTTGATAGACCCCGTTTACATTGATATGATCATTGGCAGTGATGTGCCCAAATAGACCTGTAACACACATGGTATTCTTGGGCGGGATCAAATAGTCATTACTCTGCTCAATATTATGGGCTAATACCATGGTATTGACCCCTGGTATTCTTTGCTCTTGAATTTCCTTATTTTTCCAATATGTATGCGCTTTTCCTCTCATGAGAGTGCGTGTATACATATACACTCTTTTGGTTCTATGGACCTACGTGTATATGCCGCTTTAACAAAGTGAACTAGCGTATACTTCTTAAACCACTCTTTGTCTTCAATCTCTGGAGTTTGATCTATAACCCTTTGTTGTTAACTTATTGCACTGTGAACTGTCATCTATGTGATTTTCCATCAAGGACAACATTTTTATCATAATGCCAACAATCTCCGCCTTTGGATTTGATGGCAACCACAACACCAAGAAAATCTTCCCCTTTGACATGAAGGGCAAAGGGTAGACCAAGATATTCTCCCTATTTGATATTCATTATAATGTACATGCTCCCCTTGAGTACATGTAGAGTCTGTAAGGATATTTTTCAAAAGAATAACATGACTCTATAACTCAACTAAGTGAGTGTGACATCCCTAAGACCAATTACTCATACATACATCAATCACCCAAACAAGTGGGGATACACCAAATTTGACTCATCCACCCAACCAAGTGGGGATATACCAAATTTTTATATAAGACCGAAATAGAATTTATTACATCATCCTTCCGACACATAGTGGGGTTACAAATTAGGTATTTACATGACCTTTACATCAAATGCTATACATGAAATTTATAACAAGGACCAACGATCTAAACAAGAACATGATAGTCATGAGCAACTATCATACCCCATATATGATTTGTACCATAAGCATCTATTAGCATCATCAAGATTAACAACCTATGTATGTCCATCATCAGAAGAGTCATATGAATCAAAGCATCTATGTGAATCAAGCAATATAAGTATCATCATGTACCAAGGTCTTCTATTATAATGCAAGCAATGCATTATTAGAAGCATATGCTCCCCTTAAACCTGTGCCATCTGTTCACTATCAGAATTGATCATTGCATTTGTTAGTAAGAATCATCAAGGCATCATCATCAACCAGTTGTTCATGAAATTACTAATAGCTTATGAGGGAAAAAAAAACTTCCACATATCATCAATAGATTGTAATCATCATCACGCAGAACATAATAGATATTTAAAAATTGACTAAACCATATCAGACCCCTTTTTCTGAGTCTGTGCCAATGCTTTTTCCTCAAACCAACATATACTCGACTGTACAGCTTCGAACTTGCGTATATAAGCAACCTGTCTTCATGATAACTACATATGAGATTTAGAAAACTGAAGTTTCACATTTTCAGCTCCCCCTGAGTCTATTATGTCTATATACTATGTTGTGCCACATATTTCTAACTATACTTGCTTCTTCTTCCATACCTTGGAGTGAGATGATGTTTGCTCCTTTTGGTATGTTGGCTGAAATTTTATCCTGCATTCTTTTGCTATATGCCAAAACTTGTTACACGCATAGCATCTTATATGTTTCATATTCCCTCTATAACAGTCAATGGATTTGTGACCAAACATATTGCAAGAAAAACAATATCCCTTAAAGTACCTGGAAGTTGATGATCTTTCTGTGTGATGATTATTAGCTTGAAACATGTCCAAAATTATGACATATAAAACATTCAACATTATTCATCAAAGGAAATAACCGACTATTATTGGGTGTGGAGCTTGATTATCTTCTTTATTCAGAGGTATCACCGCATTGGACCCCAGTTCGTAATGTGGTGGCAATGAAGCCCGTAATATCTGTGCTGCAAGGGGGATCCAAGGGGGGGCGATAGTGATATTTAGGAGCCCCCCCTAGTGAGGGATCGGGGGTAGTGCCCCTGAGGCTAAAAATAGATGTAAAATTTCCTTGTAAAATGTTGTAATTTCGTAGTCAATATGGGCCATTCATTAGGTAGAGATCTGATGGTAGAAGTTATGTTTAATTTAGGATTTTTTTCCCTAAAAGGAAACCCCTCGCTATATATAAGGGAATTGTATTGCATATATGCAGATCTGTATTCTGAGTGAGAAAGAGAGAGGAGATTGTGTGAGAGCAACAGTGTAATTGCAACAACTCTGTTGTGGGTTGTATCTCTCCAGTTTGCTGGATAATACAAAAGAAAGGACTGGTTGTTTCTCCATGGATGTAGCCAAAATTGGATGAACCACGTATATGTGTGTGTCTCTTTTTTTATGTGTTTTCTGTGTTTATATTTCTGCAATATATTTCATATATTCCATTGCTTTGTTATATATATTTTTCTAGCAACTATCACTTCCATAGTTGGGAGTAAATCATTTTCTTTGAAGACTTTCTTTCCTTGGTTGTTGATGGGGTTGACCTATTATCTTATTGTTGATCATTTCATAATTTGCATTAGAGTTCCTTGCCTCATCTTTTGAGCTAGATTCACCTTCAATAGTTTCATGAAAACCAAGACCAGTTTTGATGGTAGGAGACCTTTGACTACTAAGAATATTGTCCAAAATCTTAGTACTATCTTGAAATCGTAACAATTTATCCTTTTCTTCTAACTCACCTTTTAAGATATTTACCTCAACTTGATATTGCTCTTCCTTTTTCTAGATATTTCTTCTTCATGATTTCTTCAACCTTTCTTCCTTCTTCCACTTGTTGCCTTAATTTGAGAATCTCAGTTTCTTGTTATTCATCAGCTTGAGCTAGTTCTACATTCTGCTTATTTGAATTTTCAAGATATTTTTTTAGAGAGAGGATCTTAGCTTCAAGACTTTCATAGTAACTAGATCTATCTTTAAGTCTCTTGACTTTTTCACTCTTTTCATTTACTTCATTTCTTAATGATGTCACTTCATCCTGCATCTTTTGACATCGATATTCCTTTTCCTTGTACTACTTCCTTACTTTGTTTCCTTCCTCCAGCTGAGCTTTTAACCTGGTAGCTTCTTCTTTGAAGGCACACTCCCTTTTATTAAAAAGATATTGTTTATCTTTAATTTTATCTGTGAGTCTTTTAACTTCTGCCTCTATATTTCTTTCACTACCACTTTCAATATCTTCAACATTGCATGAACAAAGAAAAGTATCACCAGAAGACCAAAAATTTGTACCCGATACTTCTTTTGCTTGTTCATTTTCAATCTGAGGTGATTCTGAATCTAAATACTTGCTTCCACCTGATGGCCAATTGTCTCTCCTGTTGTCACTGTTCCTTTGATATGTCTTCTTCTTCGGAGGCACTTTCTTCTTTAGCTTCTCTCCCATTGTTTCTATGGATCTCCTTCAAGTGATCAAGCTTTTGCCAAAGGACCTTCTCTGATACCAATTATTGGGAATGATACTGGGGGGGGTGTGAATAAGTATTTATCAAATCAATAATTTTTTCTTTTCATACTCAAATTTATATACGCTACTTCAATGAAAGTAACTCGCATGTACATGCAACTTTCTTTAAGGCAACCAACATATATCCAATGAACTTATGATTCATTTAATTCACCATGTGTTAATCTTTCATCAAGGCATCAATACTTTATTAACCATATAAATAGTAACCATGTGAAGTAATAATAGAATAAACCATCACACACAAGAAACACACATGAACACCAAGATTTAAGGTGGAAACCTAATGCGAGACAAAAACCACCTACTGTTGTCATCTCTAGCTTCTTTTAATATAATAAAAACCTGTTAACAATCTTGTACTGGTACAAACTCATACTAGTACACAAGAACCCACTTGCAGAAGGCTACAACCTTCTCTTGTTCTCCATCTTCTACTGGAAGGGAGCCACAACCCCCTAGCTTTTGTACTAGCCGATATGTTTACTAGTACATAGGCACCAGCCTACGAAAGGCTCCAACCTTCACTCATTTTCCAGCTGCTATTAGAAGGGAGTTCCAACCCCATGGATTTTGTATTGGCCGATATGTTTACCAATATGTAGGTTCCGGCCTATAGAAGGATCCAACCTTCACTCATTTTCCAGCTGCTATGGAAGGGATCTCTAACCCCGTGGCTCTTGTAATGGCCAATATGTTTTCCAGTACCTAGGCGCCGACCTACAAAAGGCTCCAACCTTCACTCGTTTTCTAGCTACTACTGGAAGGGAGATCCAACCCCTTGGCTCTTGTACTGGATGATATGTTTACTAGTATGTAGGCGCTGGCCTACAGAAGGCTCCAACCTTCACTCTTCCTCTAGGGACCACATTTCATAAATTTTCAGACTGGATACACCTGGAACACAACACCACAATTTGAAGGCCACATTTCATCCAATTTTCATACTAGACCCATCAATAACATTGAAGCTCAAAATTAATCACTATTGCAATACAACCAATGACTCAAAACCCATCATCACTAAAGCAAGTCACATTCAATCAATCTAAAGATTCAAAAAACTGTCACCAGAACACAGTCACCAAAACACGGAGCAGAACCTAGAACTCTACATTAAAAATGAGAACCAACTGCAACTTCAAATATCATATTTCATAATGTATATGCTACTTTGATGTGCCAAACCAACGTGTATATGTGCTTTTACCAAAGCGTACTTGCATATAGATCTGTAAATACTAACATAAAATTTCACAACTATACCAGACTTCAGTCATACCCAAATCATAACATTTATAGAATAAAACATGTGTTAGTACTTAGATCTAGACTATCCATAATCAATCCACATAATAATAATTCATTTCAGGCCTTATGATCCCGATCCATCATGCATCATCAACCACTTAGGTGCATCCTTAGTTCAGATAAAGCAAAGCATCAGAAACCCATAACCTGCACATTTGATCTAATTCTTCATAAGATATTCAATACTTGCACATTCTAGCCCTTTGATCTTCTCCTCCTTATATACTTAGATACTTTGTCAATGCCTCAGACCAAAACCACTTAGTACCTATGTTAAGCCCCTATACTACTAGTGTAACCCCTTATTGTTATTAGTACAACCCCCTTATTATATTGCTTTACCCATGTAGCCCCATGTTATTATTTTTGTGCCCCATAGAAGCCCACTATTATTATTATTGTGCCCTTACATTATTATTGTTATGTCGACTATGATTATATTATGACCCCTTAGACTCATATATATGGAAAGGAGGTCTTGTCATTTGTATCTTCCAAAAATTGTTCATTTGTGTAATGTAAAGGAGGTTGCCCCCTCGAAGAGGCTTATTTCTAAGGTGTTCATCTATATTTTCTATGTTTCTGTGAGCTGGTTTCCTAACATTTGGTATCAGAGTTGTGGATTCTAGGGTTTTGCTGCCCCAAATAGGTCATCGTGGAATTTTCGCTATAACATTTTTCCTATGAAGTTTCAGAACCTAAATAAAAAACCCATTAGAGATGAAATCAGTCTGAATCTTGTATCCTAATTTTAGATCTTTTCTTTCTATATTTTCAGATATATGATTTGAGGAAGTTAGGTTTTTTGCAGACTCCCAAATTACATCCTAAATAAGCGACCTTGGAAAAATCATCATAACTTTCTCTCTGAGCATCAGATTGAAATTTCGTAAGAAGTTACAAAAAGAAGACTGCATGTAGTTTTCTATATGTCAGTTTTAGGTACTAAGGTCGAAACAATGAGATGTGGCACATTGTACAAGTTCGTTGTACTGAACTAGTCTATAATCAGATCAGTGTGGGAGATTTGGCATAACCCTTTCTTGGATAATAAAATTCTGATCAAACTTGTAGGGTTAGAAATAGAACTTAGAGAGCTACCGCAGGAAGAAATTTTAGAACTTGGAGATCTGTAATTATAGAGTTACAGTCATTTGAAGATCGAGCTCCAAAAATCAAGAAAAATCGAGATGAGGAAGTTTGATGGCAAGGATCTGGTAAATTTGATACTACAGACGGAGAAATATTTTGATCTACAGGGTGTACTACTGTTACAAAAGGTATGTATTGCATCTTCATATTTATAACAATATCAATTTTTATGGTATAAAGGGCTTTTTTCTCGTAAACCACTTGTTACGTGGTCGATTTTCATGGAGGAAATTATAGCACATTATGAGGATATAAAGATCAACACCTTCTTTAGAGCAACACCACAACAGTTGGAAGAAAAAAGAGTAAAATGGCCTTGTTAAAAAGGGGAAAGTAAAATTATGGCAACAAGTAAGTCTACCCCTCACAACTATAAAGCTGGAAGTGTTGTTTCTCCTAGCCTTCCACAACCTACAAGGGTTACACCACAACAATTGGAAGAAAAAAGAGAAAAAGGGCTTTGTTACAATTGTGATAGAAAATGTAGTAAAGGTCATAAGTGTGCTGAGAAGAAATTATTTTACATATATTATGAATAGGAAGAAGAAAAGGATCAAGAAACATCAAAATAAGAGTATATACGCCAGGAACCAGCCGTAGAGAAAGAAGAAATGAATCTGAGCATATCTTGTAAAGAATTAGCAAGAATTACCACTCCTCAAACTCTCAAGATAGAAGGACATATCAAGAAGAAAAAGGTTCAAGAAGTGAAAGATCACATCAAGAAAGAAGAAATGAATCCAACCATATCTTGTAATGCGTTGGCCGGAATTACCACTCCTCAAACTGTCAAGATAGAAGGATATATCAAGAAGAACAATGTTAAAGAAGTGAAAGATCACATTGAGCATCAAGAAATGAATTCAACCATATCTTGTAAAGCATTGGAAGAAATTACCACTCCTCAAACTCTAAAGATAGAAGGACATATCAAAAAGAAAATGGTTCAAGTAGTGAAAGATCACATCAAGCATCGACAACAAGTTCTCCAACTTTTAAAGGATAACGCCACTTTGGTGCAGAATCGAATGAAACAACAGGCAGATCAACATTGCAGTGAAAAATGTTTTGATGTAGGTGATTGGGTATTTTTACGGCTACATATCAAGCAAGCTATTTATGAGAAGGAAATGTTGGAAATACTACATGCACTTAAGAAATGGTGACCTTACCCAATGGAAAGACACTTCAAGGTAAAAATGGATCATGATAGTCTTAAATACCTTTTAGAACAAATATTATCTTTAGAAGAACAGAAAAATGGGTCACAAATATGATGGGTTATGACTTTGACATCATCTATAGAAAACAGAAGAAAATTTTTGTTATAGATGCACTCTCAAGAAAGCATGAGGATGTGGAAACATTGTTTTGTGTTATTTCTATTATCCAACCAGATTGGATAATGAAGAAAGGTATGAATGGAAGAAGGAAGAAGAAGTGTGGCCGCTCATTCAAAAGTTGTAGAAGATCCCAGTTCAAACAATATTGCAAGAACTTGAAGAGGAAGGAAAAATCATATTGGAACCTAGAGTAGTCATAGAAAAAAGAACTTGACAGCTACGAAATCGATCAATTCAGAGTATCTCATCAAGTGGAAAAACATACCCACTGAAGATTGCAAATGGAGGACAAGAATTTTAAACACAAGCATCAAGAACTACTCAAACATTGAGGACATCACCTTTTGAAGGAGAGGGGCATGTTAGTCCCCTATACTACCAGTGTAACCCCTTATTGTTATTAGTACAACCCCCTTATTATATTTCTTTACCCATGTAGTCCCCATATTGTTATTATTGTGCCCCATAGAAGCCCACTATTGTTATTATTGTGCCCTTACATTATTATTTTTATGTCGGCTATGATTATATTATGACCCCTTAGACTCCTATATATAGAAAGGAGGTCTTGTCATTTGTATCATCCAAGAATTGTTCATTTGTGTAATGTAAAGGAGGTTTCCCCCTCGAAGAGGCTTATTTCTAAGGCATTCATCTATCTTTTCTATCTTTATATGAGCTGGTTTCCTAACAACCTATGGTATTCTTGGGTGGGATCCAATAGTTGTTACTCCGCACAATATTGTGGGCTAATAACATGGTACTGACCCCTGGTATTCTTTGCTCTTGAGTTTCCTTGTTTTTCCAGCCTGTATGTGTTTTTCCTCTTGTGAGAGTGCGTGTATACATATACGCTCTTTTTGTTCTGTACGCCACTTTCACAAAGTGAACTAGCGTATACTTCTTAAACCACTCCATTACTTCAATATCTAGAGTATGATCTGTAATCCTTTGCTATTAACCTGTTGCATTGTGAACTGCCATCTATGTGAGTTTCCATCAAGGACAACATTTGTATCATAATGCCAACAAATCTGACTTGAATAACAACTATGTGGCTCAAAAAATATAAGTACCATCAGATATTTCATCATAGGCAACTCATGACTGCAACATGATGAATCACTTAAACACTTTAACAACATAAGCATCCTCACCATTGATAAGAATTGTTATGTACCAAAGAATTCTGAACATAATGCGAACAATGCACTATTAGAAGCATAGCATATTATCCCCCTAAACATGTGCCACCTGTTCACAGTTAGATCTGATCTTTGCATAAAATAGTAAGGATCATCAAGGCATTATCATCAACTAGTTATACATCAAGTCATCAACAACTTATGAGGATCAAAATCACTTCTAAGTAACATCCACATACTGTAGTCATCAATCATTTAGACAAAAAAGATAATTGATAATTTTCTAAACCATATCAGACCCTTTTTCTAAGTCCGTCCCATTGCATATTCATCAAACCAAAATATTTGACACTGAGCAGCTTCGAACTCGTGTTTATATGCAACTTGTCTTCTTGACATCTGCGCGTGAGAACTAGAACACTAAAATTTCATACTTTCAGTTCCTCATGAGGCTGTTCTGTTTGTATATTGAGCTATGCCACATATTTTTGACTGTACTTCCTTCTTCTTCCATACCTTGGAGTGTGATGATGCTTTCTCCTTTTGGAATGTTGGCCAAAATTTACTCGTGCATTCTTTTGCTATATGCCCAAACTTGTTACAAGCATAACATATTCTATGTTTCATATACCTTCTAAAGAAATCAATGGATTTGTGACCGAACATATTGCAAGAAAAAAAATATCCATTAAAGTCCCTGGAAGCTGATGATCTTTCTATGTGATGGTTATTAGCTTGAACCATTCTACTTCTGCTTCTTGTTGCAACATGTCCAAAATTATGACATACAAAGCATTCAAAATTATTCATCAGAGGAAAGAACTGATTATCACTTCCATAGTTACGAGTAAATAATTTTATTTGAGGTCTTTTTCTCCTTAGTTGTTGATGGGGTTGACCTCTTATCTCCTTGTTGAGCATTTTAGATTTTGCATTAGAGTTCCTTGCCTCATCTTGCAAGCTAGATTCACCGTCAAAAGTTTCATGAAAACCAAGACCAAATTTGATGATAGGATACCTTTGACTACTAAGAATAGTATCCAAAATCTTAGTACTATCTTGAAATCGTAACAATTTAACTTTTTCATCTAATTTACCTTTTAATATATTTACTTCAACCTAATATTTCCCTTTCTTTTCTATATATGCTTCTTCATGATTTCTTCAGCCTTTCCACATTCTTCCACTTGTTGACTTAATCTGAGAATCTCATTTTCCTTTTCTTCATCTGCTTGCAGTAGTTCTTCATTCTGATTATTTGAATTTTCAAGATCTCCTTTTAGAGAGAACATCTTAGCTTCAAGACTTTTATAGCAACTGGATATTTCTATAAGTTTCTTGATTTTTGTATCCTTTTCATTTACTTCATTTGTCAATGATGTCAATTCATCCTGCAGCCTTTGACATTGATCTTCCTTTTCCTTGTACTTCTTCCTTACTTTGTTTCCTTCCTCCAACTGAGCTTTTAACCTGGTAACTTCTTCCTTGTAGGCACATTCCATTTTATCAAATAGATCCTTTTGAATCCTAATTGTGTATTTGAGATATTTTAATTCTGCCTCTATTTGATTTCTTTCTCTTTCACCCATTAGAGAAAATTCAATTGTTTCATTGTCACATTCATTATCTTCAAATGAATAGAGAAATGTATCACCAGAGGACAACAAATTTGTACCTGATAAGTCTTTTGCTTGTTCATATTCATTCTAAGGTGATTATTAATCTAAAGGTTGCTTTCACATAATAGCCAATCGACTCTCCCATTGTCACAGTTCCTTTGAGATGTCTTCTTCTTTTGATGTGCTTTCTTCTTTCCCATTGTTAGTACAAATCTCCTTCAAGTGATCAAGCTTCTACCAAAAGATCTGCCCTGATACCAATTGTTGGGAATAATATTGAGAGGGGGTGGGGGTGAATCAATATTTACAAATCAATAAATTTGCATTTCCATAATCAGATTTATATACACTACTTCAGTGAAGGGAACTCGCGCGTGTACACAACTATTTTTAATGAAACCAATGTATATTTAGTGTACTTATGATTCAATTAATTAATCATATGTTGATCATTAATCAGTGCATTAGTACTTTATTAAACATTAAACAGTAACCATGTGCATTAATAATAGAATAAACCATCACACAAAAGAAACACACATGAACACTAAGATTTAAGGGGGAAACCCAATGTGGGAGAAAAATCACCTGCTACTGTTGTCTCTATCTTCTTTTACTATAAAGAATAATCTGTTTACAATCTTGTACTGGTGTAGACTCATACCAGTACACAGGAACCCACTTGCAGAAGGCTAGAACCTTCTCTCATTTTCCATCTTCTACTAGAAGAGAGATACAACCCCCTAGCTCTTGTACTAGCCGATATGTTTACTAGTACATAGGCGCTTACCAATAGGAGGCTTGAAAATTCACTTGTTCTCCATCTGCTACTAGAAGGGATCTCCAACGCCCTGATCAAATCACTAGCCACTACTGGTAGGAAGGTTGGACTTCCTCAATTAAGGCTCCAACCCTCAACATCCTCTAGGGACCACATTTCATAAATTTTCATACTTGATACTCCTGGTACATAACAACATAATATGTAGGCCACATTTCATCAAATTTTCATACTGGACCCATCAGTGACATTGAAGCTCAAAATCAATCACCACTACAATACATCCATCAAAAAAATCTGCATCAACTAATCACTGAAACTCAATCATCAACCTCTGATATAACTGAAACCAAATCATCAATCTTTGAGTCAACCACAACTGAATCATTCAATCACTGAAACCTATGACATACTGAATCAAACAATCACTAAACCTTTGACATAACTAAATCATTCACCGAAACATTTGACATACAAAATCAAACAATCACAACTAAATCAACCATTCATTCAAACTTAATCAAATTCAACCAATCAATTGGAACAAATAGATCACTGTAGCTAGTACACAGATCTGAACCCAGAACACTGCATCAACAATCAGAACCAATTGTAACATCAAAAGTCATGTGTCAGAATGTATACACTCCTTCAATGAAGCCATCCTCCATGTATACGCTACTTCCTTTAGCCCAACCTACGTATTCCTCTAAAGATACTGAATCATAAAACCTCTGAACCACAACTGTACCAACCAGTAATAATCTGAAGATATAATGTCAAATTTTAGATATCTAAATAGACAGTAACAAAGATCACCCTTGTCACTTAATCAATCAATCAATCATACTCAATCTCGTTATGCATTCAGATCTACTTTCATGTATAAGAAGACATCATTGATAGAGAACAGTAAAACAACAGTACTGATTGGGTATTTTTATGGCTACATATCAAGCAAGCTATTTATGAGAAGGAAATGTTGGAAATACTACATGCACTTAAGAAATGACGACCTTACCCAATGGGAAGATGCTTCAAGGTAAAAATGGATCATGATAGTCTTAAATACTTTTTAGAACAAATATTATCTTTAGAAGAACAGAACAAATGGGTCACAAATATGTTGGGTTATGACTTTGACATCATCTATAGAAAAGGGAAGAAAAATTTTGTTACAGATGCACTCTCAAGAAAGGATGAGGATGTGGAAGCATTGTTTTGTGCTATTTCTATTATCCAACCAAATTGGATAAACGAAGCAAGGGATGAATGGAAGAAGGACAAAGAAGTATGGCCACTCATTTAAAAGTTGCAGAAGCTCCCAATTCAAACAATATTGCGAGAACTTGAAGAGGAAGAAAAAAATCATATTGGAACTTGGAGCATTCACAGAAACAAGAAACTGACAGCTATGAAATCGATCAATTTTAGAGTATCTCATCAAGTGGAAGAACTTACCCGTTGAAGATTCCACATGAAGGACAAGAATTTTACACAAAATCATCAAGAACTACTCAAGCATTGAGGACAACACTTTTTGAAGGAGAGGGGCATGTTAGGCCCCTATACTACTAGTGTAACCCCTTATTGTTATTAGT
>APFE030163518.1:0-12528 GCA_000404065.3 Pinus taeda
GGTGAAAATTTTTATTTCATCAAAAACAATAGTTCAACGCTTAAAATCCTCACTAAAAATGTAATATTTGTCATTTAATTTAAACATTTTCAATGCATTACTTTGTTTCATTTTGGATTGTTGCATTATTTTAAAATTCTTTGAATGCAATAAGTGTATGGCATGATGTAGAATTATCTTTATGAGAGAAATATAAATTTTCATGAATGTTAGAGCTTAATTGTACTGGTTAATTATGGTTATTTGATTCAGGGAATAAAGTTGTGAAGATGTTAGTGTTTGAATATGAAGTTATTTTGTGATATTTTTTTTTTTTTAATTTAAGTGGTTAAGTATATTTTTATTAATTTTATTTGTAAATATGTTTTATTTTGGTTTTTTCAATAAATAGATAAGACCTTTTAAAAATATTAATATATAATTTAAATAATTAAGAATAAGAAAAATGTTTTTAAAGTATTTAATTAACTAAAATTAATTTAAATTGTTTAAAAATTATTAATTATTTAAATTTGTATATATATACATAATTATAAATTAAACTATCAATTTAATCAATCCACACATCATAGATATTTAAAAAAACACGCACTAATGTGACATGTTGTTTTTCTTAAAATAGAAATTTCCAAAATAACCATTATATCAATTTTATTTGAATAATTAAAATGAGAAAATTGCTTAATTTCATAATTTCAGTTAAATGCATAAATAGATTCATATATATAATTTAACTTTTATTTATTTATTTATTTTATATTAAGATAAAAGAGAGTTACTTTTTAATAAGTACACTTACAATAGTTTTGAATATATAATTCACAAATAATACTTTAATAAAACCTCCATCACCAACAAATCTGGGAACAACTCATATAATAAAAATTAATTAAAATATTAAATTTATTCAAATTTATCTACCGAATCATATATATATATAATATATATATATATATATATATATATAATTGAATTTCTATAAATTAAAACAAATACTAAAATAATTTCATGTTTGAATTATTTTTTTCTTCAATTCAGTTTACAAAAAGAAGTTATGGTCCATGATGGTTATATACACTTTTTGTGCAGGGAAGATGTCTAAGTTATACCATGTCTTTATCATTTATAGTTATAACAAACAAAATTTCATAATGATAAATAATAATTTCGTTATTTTAATCATGAATTTCTATGTCTTTCCTAGAACGAACTGCATTGATTTATAAGTTGGTACCTTGAGTTCCAAGAGATTATTACCCTAAATTTAAGGGTCTCTTATTAGTATTACAATGATTGTTATTTAAATACAACTGTCATTTTCAATGACAAGAATGGACCTTAAAAACACTCGCGAAAATTTTATTTTATTATCCCAATTATTAAAAAATATTGTTGTTTCATTTATATTTCAGCAATGATTTTAAATTGGTCAAAATATTCCATGCATGAGAGTGGCCCTCTTTTTTAGAGTAAGCATAACATTTTCTTGGATGTGTTTTAATATTAGAATGACTTTAAAAATTAGAGTAATCAATTCTCTTGTGGTGAGTTTGCAATAACTACAATTGCTTATGTAATTTAGTGTATCTTTCTAACAAATATACATTTAATGTTATTATTTCTTACATTTAATGTTACTATTTCTTATCATGGTAAGGAAAGGATGGGTATTTAATGAATACTTAACATAATTTGTTATTATTATTATTATTTGGTAATATAAATAAGGAATAATGAAATTGTTTTATATTGTGTGAGATATTATTATGTTATTTAATATGTTATTTTTTATTTTTTAATAAAAATATAATTATTATTATACTTCTGAAATTATTTTATGTTTTTTGTAATTTTGAGTTAATGAGTTAATGTATTTATAATTGATAATTTTGTTCTATATTTTTGTTTTGTGCACAATTTTCTTGCTATTATCACATTCAATTTCAGTATTGTAAGTCTAGAGTAGCATTTATCTTATTAGGTTGATTTCCTCTTCCTATCTATTGATTATTGTCAAACATGCATAAAAAATAAACCATTTTCCTAGCATATGTTCTATTTCCTATTCAACCTGTAGATGCTAATGATGTTTGATAGTGCCAAAGCTACAACTAGAGTGAGGGTGTTGCCTCCCTTCCTATTGCCCCTTCAACAACTAGATCTCTTCACTCAAATAAGATTTTGGAAAGTAATATTTGATGTTCTCTCTCAAGAGTTTGATATGTTTATTTAAACACATGTATGTTTGACGGAGACAAATATTTTGTTGTGTATTTTTAAAGAATTTAAACAATTGTAGATCCTTGAATTATTGATTGTCAATTAACTCCTTATGAGGTTTGCAAGTTCAAACAATCTTAAGAATTTTTATATTAGAGATACATGATAAAATGAACATACTTTCTAGGTGAGTGCAATCAAAAATTCTAAACTCGATTTTTTTAGATGACTTAGGTCACATTATATAAAATCAATTCAATTTAAATTTATTTTGTTTTTGAAATACCTATAATTAAAATGTTAGGTAATTAAGGATAAGAAGACAATGGTGTTCCATTATTTTCTCTGTTATCATAAAAAAAAACTCTTATATCATATTCCTTATGACATCCATCCAAAATATTAATTCATTGAAGAAATAAGTTTGGATTATTTTCATTTTTTCCTTCTTCTATGTGGAGAATTCTTTTTATTTACACATTATATTTGGTGAACTTTCTCCCTCATAGATTGATCAGAGAATCTACTAGCCCCTGGAACTGCTATGGATTTTATGTAAATAAGAGGGCCGAACAAATTAGAGGTATCCCCAGACTTGTGATAAATTACAAGCCTCTAAATTTAGTCTTGGCTGATGATACTTATCCTATCCCTCATAAAGGAGATCTAATCAGAAGAATTGCAAGAGCAAAAATATTTTCAAAATTTGATTTAAAGTCGGGTTTTTGGCAGGTTGCTGTTGATGAAGAAGATAAATTTAAAACTACTTTTAGTATCCCTGCAGGGCATTACGAATGGAATGTCATGCCCTTTGGCCTCAAAAATGCTCCTTCAAAATTTCAGAAAGTTATGGATGATATTTTCAAACCATATTTTGACTGGTTACTTGTATATATTGATGATGTTTTAATCTTTTCCAAAAATCTTGATGACCACTTCAGACATGTAAATATTTTCATGAAGTTGGTCAAGAAAAATGGTCTCGTGCTCAGCAAAAAGAAGATGGAATTATTCCAAACTTCTATAAAGTTTTTAGGCCACCAAATTTCAAATGGACAAATCTCTTTACAACAACATGCAATTGAATTTGCAGATAAATTCCCAGATGTCTTAAGGGATAAGACACAGTTGCAAAGGTTCCTTGGTTGCTTAAATTATGTGAGTAGCTTTTATCAAGACTGTGCCATTGATAGAAAAGTACTCAATAAAAGGACTGGAAAAAATCCTCCTCCATGGTCAGAAGTCCACACCAGAGCAGTACAACAAATCAAAGCAAAGGTAAAATCTTTGCCTATATTATATATAGCAGATGATGAGGCATATAAGATCGTTGAATCTGATGCCAGTGATATAGGATGGGGTGGCATTTTGAAGCAAAGAATGGGTGAAGAAGAACAAGTGCAATTTGCCTCCGGGGTTTGGAACCCAACAGAACAAAAATACTCTGTTATTGAAAGAGAGGTAAAAGCTGCATGGAATTGCATCAGCAAATTTGCAGTATATCTCATAAATAAGCCATTTCTCCTTTGGACAGATGCGTCAGCAATGAAGAAAGTTTTGTCCAAAAATATTAAAAAACCAGAAGAAGCAAAATTTGCCAGATGGAAAGCATTATTTGCAAATTTTGATTTTTCTATTGAGCACATCAAAGGAGAAGAAAATTGTCTCCCCGATTTTCTTAGCAGAGAATATCTTGAAAATGATAGTGCACAAGTCATGATGATTGTTACTGAATGGGATCAGAATCAGAGATGTGAAGTTTTGAGGACTATTCCAGATAATCAGGATTGGGACACATACATAAACAACTGGAGACCAACATGGCAACTACGGAATACAAAAGTCCTTGATGCCAACCTGCAGCCTCATACTGATCTACAACACTATGTGCCTAAAAGGAAAGTATACCCGAAAGGTAGAAAATGGATCCATGACATGATGTATACCAAAGCAAAAGAAGATGCCAGAACTGCAAGAGAATCCTTAGAATCAAATTTTCATGACATTGGACGGATTGGACACCATGGAGATAGCAACACAAGAATCTATGAAGCTTATTATTGTATCTATCGTACCAGGGACCTATGGATTAATCATCCTCAAGTTCGACCATGTGCAAGATGGCCCAGAAATGACCCCAAAGTAATATTCCTTGACACGGTCTATGATTTTTCAGATTACAAAAAATTATGGTGGGATTTCAAGAATGTTGATGATAAGATAGATACCCATTACACCAAGCTGAAGTTCAGCACAATGGCAGCTTCTCAGAATAATCTTCAATGCGAATGGTTCCAGAATTGGTGGACAGACTACGGAGTCAACAGAACAGCCATGGATCTAGTATATCATGAAGGATATCAAAGAAGGCACTGTCAAAAATGCTTTGATTACAACATTGGGGATTGCTATCATCACATCTATAGCACAGTTAGAGAAATGACAGTCAAGGAATGGGACCCTTTTCACATGATAAATTATTCTCTCCAAGAATATATGATAGATCATTTAGAGTGGTATGTATTAACTAAAGTTCAGCACCAATTCATATTGGGTAAGCCTATGATAGTTCGGAGGATATATACTAAGGCATGTGATGATCTACTTTACAAAAGGGATAGATTCCCTGACCTGACTGTATTCTGAATATGCACCAATCACAAGGGCTTAATTGTGATCAGTGTTCCCGTGGGCTTTACTGTTCAAAAGCCTCCGCAGTGTAAATATTCTCCTCTAAGTCTTTTCTCGTGGGCTTTTCTTTCAAAAAGTATCCACTGTGTAAATAGTCATGAGTCTGTCTCACTTTAAGTACAAGAATCTACTTTACAGACTATATCACATGCGTTACCCTAAAGCAATTATTCGGTCTAATCCGAATATTTGTGCGGACGTCGCTTTGATAAAGACTGGAAAAGCAATGATTCCTGAAGTCTTTTCCGACCAACCAACAGTAATGTTTGTCCCCCCTTTCTTTTGCTATATAAGGAGGGTAAGGCTCATTTGTTGGGCATCGGATTTTAGAGAGTCTAGTGTGGGTGTGTGTTTGAGTCGAGTGTTCTCCTGCTCTGCATCTGTGAACATTCAGTCTGATCTGCTTGCAACACGAGTAATCACTCAAAGTCCTTAGTCGGTTCGAGAAGCCTGCGTATCAGTGTGCTCGGCACTGGTAAGAACCTAAAGTGGCCAAACCATTAGAACAGTCAAGTTTTGGGTGTTAAATCTGATTCAAAGACAGAGCCTATACCTCGCCAGAAGCATCCGGTAGTAACTTGCTTATGATTAAGCTGTGAAAATTCCGGTAAAAGCGAGAGTAGTCTATTTCTGTATAGAATCAATCTCTGTAAAAGCTCTGTGAGCATTCTATAAGATTTTCTCCATTCTGAAATAAGATGAGTATGCTATTTTGCCATTGAGTACTATTGTGCAAATCTATGAGTCCGCTGTGGTAGAAGTATTCTTTGTGCTTTCGTCCGAAGTTTGCAGGAAGTTCGTCAAAGGATCGAAGGGACGTCGAGACCGTTTAAGGCGTGGATGCCGTTGTGAAGGTCGCCAGAACGTGAAAGATCTTAGTAGGTTCACCACTGGTTCACCAGGAGTTAGCTATCGGAGAAATACCGAGAGACACAGTGAAAGAGCAAGCTCGTGACAGGAGCCTCTTATTTACATAAAATCCATAGCAGTTCCAGGGGCTAGTAGATTCGCTGATCAATCCTCTGTTGAGCAATTGCTGTATTTCTTGCTGACATAATTCTCTGTATTCTTGGCTCATGGGAATCGCTCTGCTTTTACAGGGCTTTCCTTTGTACCCTTCCTTATAGGGTAATTTAATAGAATGTTTCTTTCTGTGCCAGAAAGCATTTGGTTCTTCTGAGCAACATTTTTCTGCCAATTTTTCTTTTAATTCTAGAATCCTTCTTTTGATCTGTGGTAGTTTCAGCTGTTCTTCAACTCGCAACTTGCCTTTTAGATCTTTGAGATCTAATAGCAAGGATTCTGCTTTATCCAATTTCTGCATGGCTTGTACCATTGTAGAGACTCTTGGAGTTGAAACATAAGGGAGCTCAATCCTTTTTCTTGTACCTTTAGATGTAGGTACAGAAATGAAATAACCAGCTCTACTCCCTTTTAATCTTGCTGAACCATGAGGTTCTACTGCAGCTAAAAAGACATTTCCTAATATACAATCAACAGGAATGTCTGCTATGGCAAACTTCATATATACACAATGAGTATCAAAACATAATGAAGCTCTAGGAATTTCATACTTAAGCTTCTTGTTTCCTAGGCCTACAACTTCTCTTTCTGCAGAGACCCAATATTTTGCTGGAATATTTCTGATATTGAGAATATTAATGTCTGCGCTAGAATCCAACAATGCAGTCATGAAAAATACTTGACCTTGGATACAGATTTTTACCTTAACATGGTGTTGTTGGTATGTGATGGTAAAAAGTCTCATATCCTGAAAGCCAAAATGTGGGTCTGATCTTCCTTCTGCAATTTCAATTTCTCTGTTATGTGCTTCTGTGTTCCAGGATTCTTCTTCTTTAATCTCCTTTCCTTTCTTTATTTCTGCAATCTATGCTTTGATGGCGGAGATCTCTGTTTTAAGCTGGTGAATTTCACCACTTACTTCTCCCAAAGTCAGGGATCTTACTTTCCCTGGTTTCTGGTGATGCAATTGGAAGGATTTGGTGTTTCTTTCATATGATGCATCAACAAACAAAGGTTTCTTACCTGATTCTTTCGAAGCTTTTGATTTGAGCTGATCTGTGAATGCTTCTATCAGGCGGTCCTTCATTGCTCCTTCCTCCATTGTCCTGATATGAGCTAAAATTTTCATTTCTGCTACTTCTTCAGCAGATGCCATTAGGACCTTTTCTTTGGGAGCTTTTGGTCTTTCTTCATCCTCACTGGAGCTGTACAAAACTTCAGAATCATCTTCACAAAATACATGGCATGCACATTCATTTGAATTAGAACAAGAACATTCTGATGATTCAGAATCAGTATACTGACCCATGTTAACTTTAAATTCTTCTTCTGTACTACTAAAAGAGTCAAGAGATGAATCTTCTAGTTGATTCTGTTGAGCTGCGATATGAATATTTGGGCATTTTTCTGTAACATGATTCTTTGATTTACATCTTAAACAGAAGAATGGACTTGAATGTTCTTTTTTGACCTGTTTATCTTTTTGGGCATAAACAGTTGTCTTTTTCCCTTTGTTGAGTTTTGATTCTTCTCCTTGGGGGCATCTTGAGGCTGTATGCCCCGTCTGGCCACATAACCAGCAAGTGAGTTTGTTCCATTTCTCTTGCTTGGATGTGTGCAGATGGATATCAGAAGGATTGCAATAATGAGTTTTGGGGATGTACCTATAGTAGCCTTTTTTCTTATGGCTTTTATCCCTTGTGGGATACTTTCTTTTGTTTCTTGGGTAATCCCTTTTATTTTTGTAGAAAGTCTCCTTGAATTCTCTTTTGGCCCTTTTCTTAGACTTTCTCCTTTTGACCAATGGGTCATCTATGGTTAGTCCATACTTGCTGCAGATGGACTTTCTATCTGGTAACCTGGACAATTTTTCCAATGACTTATTTACCTGTGAGCTGGTACAAAGACTGACAAGTGTCTTTGTAATAAGGGAATAAATTTCTCCCCATGTGTAAGACTCAAAAGGTAACTGGAAAATGTCTTGCATTCTGATATAATCGACAAACCTAGAGGGTAGAGCAGCAAGATATACCTGCTTCCAGAGCAGATTTTTAGAATCTTTTACCTCATAGATCCGCTGCATCCAATCCCTGTGGAAATCATCATACTGGGACATCTTGTGACATTTGAAGTTCATCAAAATGACCTCATGCTTATTGGAAATTTATGTTTCACAACCACACCAATGTTCGAGAATCATAGATGTTAGGGCACCAATCATATTATTTATCACTGTGCCATCTGGGTTATGAATGACATCTCCTTTTTCATCTTTAAGCACTTCTGCTTCCATGTTTTCAACCAGTTTAGGAGAGGATTCAGTTTCCCTCTGAAGTCTATAGTGACTTAGCCCCTTTTCATTTAATTGCTGCCACTAGAATCACTATTAAAGAGTCTATTAGCCAAGTCTATAGTGACTTAGCCCCTTTTCATTTAATTGCTGCCACTAGAATCACTATTAAAGAGTCTATTAGCCAAGTTCAGGAAAACTTTGATAGTATCCAGACTATTCCTCTGCTAAATCCTCAAGCTTTATAGGCAGAAGCAAAAAGGTTAAAAACCAATTATATACATCTTGGTTGCATACGAGTTGGCATTAATCCTTTAGTCCACAAACGATTAAAAACATTTGTGCTTGCTACTGTTAGAGATCTAACGCATAATAGATACACAGATTCTATTATTGGTGGGATAGTAGCTCCTGTGTCTGATGGCCCTGTATATTTTGATTGTTATCCAAACTTTTCTGTTTATACATTTGATGAGACCATCAAAGATATCTTACAGTTGCAAATCCATACTACTGGATTTGACATGAAAAAGAAAAGGAACAATATAGCCATTCATACCAAAGCTTGTCTTAGACATACCAACACACTATGGCCAGCAATCCGTCATACTCCCAGTAGAGATTCCAAGTCAAGTGTGGTAGTCAAAACCGACCCAAAGAATCAAAAAGTTGAACAACAATTGATAAAATGGGAAAATCTGGAGTTCCCTGCACATTGGGTTGTAAATCATTCCAGGCCACAAATCCCAAGAAATATCACATCTGCCAACATCACTGAAAATGCTTCTAATGCTGTCATATCCTTTCCTCGTAGATCGACCATTGATTGAAGAGGAATAGATGATGCTTGTAAAATATCCAAATACTACAGAGATCCTTCCACTGTTGATATCGCCTGTTCATCATCATCAATTTCTTCTTGTCATCACCCACAGCTTTTTGAATTAGCTCAGCTTGTAAATTTTTCTTCCTTAGAAGTAAAGTGTCCTGATTGTACAAATGTTATAAATCTTCTCAGTTTAGCCGAACAAGATGTTCATCTGCATCATAATCCTCGCACTGGCATTGCTCCGCCATCCACTTCTATCAGTTCATGCCCAAATCCCAAATGTTCTGATTTACCTTTTCCACATGAGCCTGAGCCTGATACTGATCATGTTCTTATGATCCATTCAATAGAAGAGGAAGATCCCAGGTTTACTCAAATGATTTGTTTGATGAGACCGGCAAAGCCTAGGTACGGATTGGGAAAACTTGAGCAGTCAGAACTGATTCCAGAGTGCAGATTCAAACAGATCCCTTCTGATTGTAAGAAACCTGTAGTTATGGAGATGCATAAGTTTTTTGCACTTATGGATGGAACTCCAAAGTCACAAATCAGTGCAAAATGGATGAAAGAAATGCTGAATTGGGATTTGTATACAAATCCCCAAGCAGATGAATTTGATCTAGGGTACATTCCAGGTCAAAAGAGAGAATTGGCCACAGATTGGAAAAATTACATGGAAAACAATAATGAGTGGATATCCTTCTACTCATGGAAAGACAAAATTGCTCCCATAAATGTTTTAACTGGTACTTCTTCTAGCAGTATTCCTAATAAGCATGGATGGACTGCAATTGATGGGTCTACAGTTGAAACTCCTACTACTTTTCCCCCATATAAGGGCATAATCTTAGGAGAAAAGTCAAATGCAGCCAAAGCCATAATTTGGGATTTGGGCATGAACTGATAGAAGTGGATGGCGGAGCAATGCCAGTGCGAGGATTATGATGCAGATGAACATCTTGTTTGGCTAAACTGAGAAGATTTATAACATTTGTACAATCAGGACACTTTACTTCTAAGGAAGAAAAATTTACAAGCTGAGCTAATTCAAAAAGCTGCGGGTGATGACAAGAAGAAATTGATGATGATGAACAGGCGATATCAACAGTGGAAGGATCTCTGTAGTATTTGGATATTTTACAAGCATCATCTATTCCTCTTCGATCAATGGTCGATGTACGAGGAAAGGATATGACAGCATTAGAAGCATTTTCAGTGATGTTGGCAGATGTGATATTTCTTGGGATTTGTGGCCTGGAATGATTTACAACCCAATGTGCAGGGAACTCCAGATTTTCCCATTTTATCAATTGTTGTTCAACTTTTTGATTCTTTGGGTCGGTTTTGACTACCACACTTGACTTGGAATCTCTACTGGGAGTATGACGGATTGCTGGCCATAGTGTGTTGGTATGTCTAAGACAAGCTTTGGTCTGAATGGCTATATTGTTCCTTTTCTTTTTCATGTCAAATCCAATAGTATGGATTTGCAACTGTAAGATATCTTTGATGGTCTCATCAAATGTATAAACAGAAAAGTTTGGATAACAATCAAAATATACAGGGCCATCAGACAAAGGAGCTACTATCCCACCAATAATAGAATTTGTGTATCTATTATGCGTTAGATCTCTAACAGTAGCAAGCACAAATGTTTTTAATCCTTTGTGGACTAAAGGATTAATGCCAACTCGTATGCAACCAAGATGTATATAATTGGTTTTTAACCTTTTTGCTTCTTCCTGTAAAGCTTGAGGATTTAGCAGAGGAATAGTCTGGATACTATCAGAGTTTTCCTGAACTTGGCTAATAGACTCTTTAATAGTGATTCTAGTGGCAGCAATTAAATGAAAAGGGGCTAAGTCACTATAGACTTCAGAGGGTGAAATATCTGGAAGAGCCCATCTCGCAGAAGGCTGAGATTCTTGGTAATTAACTTCAGCAGAATTTAAAGTTTTTCTTGATTTATTTTCAAACATTTCCCTAAGAGGATTTTCTTCTGAAGGTGAATCTTCTTCAAGCTCTCGGAATGAGATAGATTTTCTGAAGGAATCCATTCTTAAAGATTAAGATAGATCTGAGTACCAACCTTTAGAACCAGATGTTACTGGCTCTGATACCAATTTTCAGTAAGGGCTCCTGTCACGAGCTTGCTCTTTCTCTGTGTCTCTCGGTATTTCTCCGATAGCTAACTCCTGGTGAACCAGTGGTGAACTTACTAAGATCTTTCACGTTCTGGTGACCTTCACAACGACATCCACGCCTTAAACGGTCTTGACGTCCCTTCTATCCTTTGGCGAACTTCCTGCGAACTTCGGACGAAAGCACAGAGAATACTTCTACCACAGCGGACTCATAGATTTGCACAATAGTACTCAATGGCAAAATAGCATACTCATCTTATTTCAGAATGGAGAAAATCTTACAGAATGCTCACAGAGCTTTTACAGAGATTGATTCTATACAGAAACAGACTACTCTCGCTTTTACCGGACTTTTCACAGCTTAATCATAAGCAAGTTACTACTGGATGCTTCTGGCGAGGTATAGGCTGTCTTTGAATCAGATTTAACACCAAAAACTTGACTTTTCTAATGGTTCGGCCACTTTAGGTTCTTACCAGTGCCGAGCACACTGATACGCAGGCTTCTCGAACCGACTAAGGACTTTGAGTGATTACTCGTGTTGCAAGCAGATCAGACTGAATGTCCATAGATGCAGAGCAGGAGAACACTCGACTCAAACACACACACACACTAGACTCTCTAAAATCCGATGCCCAACAAATGAGCCTTACCCTCCTTATATATCAAAAGAAAGGGGGGACAAACATTACTGTTGGTTGGTCGGAAAAGACTTCAGGAATCATTGCTTTTCCAGTCTTTATCAAAGCGACGTCCGCACAAATATTCGGATTAGACCGAATAATTTCTTTCGGGTAACGCATGTGATATAGTCTGTAAAGTAGATTCTTGTACTTAAAGTGAGACAGACTCATGACTATTTACACAGTGGATACTTTTTGAAAGAAAAGCCCACGAGAAAAGACTTAGAGGAGAATATTTACACTGTGGAGGCTTTTGAACAGTAAAGCCCACGGGAACACTGATCACAATTAAGCCCTTGTGATTGGTGCATATTCAGAATACAGTCAGGTCAGGGAATCTATCCCTTTTGTAAAGTAGATCATCACATGCCTTAGTATATATCCTCCGAACTATCATAGGCTTACCCAATATGAATTGGTGCTGAACTTTAGTTAATACATACCACTCTAAATGATCTATCATATATTCTTGGAGAGAATAATTTATCATGTGAAAAGGGTCCCATTCCTTGACTGTCATTTCTCTAACTGTGCTATAGATGTGATGATAGCAATCCCCAATGTTGTAATCAAAGCATTTTTGACAGTGCCTTCTTTGATATCCTTCATGATATACTGGATCCATGGCTGTTCTGTTGACTCCGTAGT
>APFE030163524.1:0-14735 GCA_000404065.3 Pinus taeda
ACTTCTTAGTCTATGAAATATTCAGAAAGTTTAGGAGACAAATATAAGTTTCTCAAAAACAAATTTCGAAAAGATACTTGAATAATTGGACACATGGCATGCTATACAAGTTGCTCATTGGAAGAGGCCAAAAATAAAAATGTTTAGGGAAAGTTACTATAACTTTCATTCAACAAATAAAATTATAGTCACACCCATGGAATTGTAGAAAATATATATAATAGTATTACAAAACAAATTCTCATATCTGGAAGGGCTCAAATATTAGAGATATAGCAAGAAAAACTCCATCAATTCAACTTTTATCCAAATTAAGGTACATAATTTAAAAGTGACCTAATTGTTGATTAAAAGATCCCTTTTATTTGGTGGTTGAAAATTATGATAAAGAGGAGTACTATTACTATTTCCAATATGCCTTCAAAGAAAGTTACTACTCCAATTAAATCTACTAGAGGCTCATCCTTAACTCATGAAGAAAGTGAAGACTTAGAATTTGTGTTATCTCAATTATAGAATAAATTTATTGAAATAGATGGTAGTATGTTGAAAAATGTGGATTTATCTCGTTCTTCAGAAAATGTTAAAAGAGAAATAGAAAATAAGATGAATAGAAACAATGAAGAAATGCAAAAATCCTTCAGGGAAGAAGTAAAAGAATTGAAAAAAATTCTATTAAAGGATCTTCCTAAGATAGATGTGGAGATACAAGGAAATCATGAACATAAGGAGAAGCGTGATGTTGAGAATTAATTTCATATGAGGATTATGTTATCACAATTGGAGGGAAAAATGTTTAATCAGGAAACCCATAATCATGAAATTTCAATCCAAGATCCACATCATCGAGTCTTCAAGTCAGTACCAAGGAACTACTACATTTTGAAGATCGATATGAGGACATTTGTTAGTAATGATCCAATAACATGGATATTTCAGATGGAGTAATACTTTGATTGACAATGGGTGGCATCCTTATAACAAATAAATATCACATCAATTATTTTGGAAAAATGCCAACATATACGGTATCAATTGATTTATGAAAGGAAAAAGGGCTCTGTTATATCTTCGTCCATTTCTATAGAGGAGTTAATAGCACATTATAGCAATATAAGAGAAATACATTCTTCGATCAATTGGTAAATATTAGAAAAACAATTTGAATTATAGAGCACATTTAAAATTTCCAAAAGTTGAGTCTCAAGTTAAAGAATATTTCATATGATAATATGTTATACCTGTCCATGGGAACTTTAAAGGAAAGCATCCAACATGAGGTGCATCTCTTTGAACCTAAATCTCTAAAGTGTGCTTTCAATTTGGCAAGGTAAGTTGAAATTAGAAATATGGCCACTAGAAAATTAGTCACTAATAATTATAGCAAAGATCATGCTCCCTCTCCTAAACCTACAAGGTTGACTCCTTAACAAATGGATGGAAGAAGAGAAAAGGGACTATGTTTCAACTATGATATAAAGTACAGTAAGAGGCATTATGTGATGAGAAGAATTGATTATAAATATACTCTGAAGATCAAGAAGATCAAGAATTGGTCCCATCAAAATATTTAGAGCTAGAATAGACTACTCCAACAATACCCGCTCATGCATCAACTGGAATCAATACTCCACAAACCCTCAAGATAGAAGGATATATCAAAATGAAAAAGGTGACAATGTCGATTGATTCAAGTAATACCCATAACTTCATCAATTACAAATTATCATCACTTTTTTATTGTTTCATATATCTAGCACCAAAGCTTCATGTAATGATTATAGATGGAGACACCATAAATTGTGCAGGGAAGTGTAATAGTATTAAGCTCATTATGGAGGAGTATTTGTTGGAAAATACCATGATTGCAATACAAATGGGTGGTGTTGATGTTGTATTAGGGGTCTAATGGTTATAATCATTAGGAACAATGACCTTTAATATTCAAGATCTATTCATATTATTTACCTTAAAAGGAAAAGAAATTGAGCTTAGAAGTATCCAAGGGAAACCCAATAAAATGATAAGCTCTAAAAATATGAGAAAATTGCTCAAAAATGGGCACTAGGGTGTAATGGAAAAATTATGTTCACTAAATCTTCAAGTGTCAATATCATCTATGTCAAGGTATCTCCATAAAGCTATTAATAATCATCCCAAGGTACTTAGATTAATGCTTAAGGATCTTTCACCTAATCAATATCACGACCATGTTATTCATTTGTCATTGGAAATTGTACCAAAAATAAATGAAGAAGGGAAAATCATACTAGAAATAGAAAAAATCATTGAAATAAGGATTAAGTAACCCAGTAACCTAGCAATTATGGAGTACATCATCAAACATAAAAACCTACCAATAGAAGAGATGACATGGGAATATGACGTATTAATGTAGAATCACTAGCAATTAGTCAAGTGTTGAGGGGAAGACTTGTTTGAAGTGGAGGGGAATGTTAAGCACTATATAAGGTCCATATTAACCATAAAAACCATTATTAGTCCATGGATATGGAATTATTACATTTCTATTTCTATATTCTTATGTAGGAAAGAACCCCTCATGTTCTTGTTTTATTATATTTGTACCCCTTGTCTCCTATATATACACTACGATATACACGAAGGAGACCTAGTCTTAGAATAATCAGATATTGTCTTTTGTAAATTGTATTCAATGGAAAGCGAGATTTCCCTCCTAAAGAGTACTATAATTATTAGGTTCTTATCATTTTTTAAGGCATAAGGATCATAAAAACTTCTCATGCCCATAGATTTGAGTAATCAGGTGGAAATCAATTGAGATGTAGATGAGAAGATTGTATGTAGATCAGTATAGAAGGGGTTGAATCTGAGTAGTCTTTAGCAACATTAAGAGAAGGAAATTACAAAATCTTCCATATAAAGATACAAGTCAAGAAGATGGAAATTAATGCTCTATTCTACTCAAGGCCATTGGAAAATATAATAGTAATAAATCTGGTCAAGAATCTAGGAATAGAGACTTATGATGATCCTAGCTCATATCCATTGGGTTGGGTCAATAAGAAGGCAAACATAAAGGTAGAAAAATAGAGAAGGATCGAATTTTCTATTAACGTTGATTTTATTGATGAAGTAGAATCAGATGTAGTTCCACTTGATGTATGTGGGGTTGTGGAATCCTTACATGTACAAGTGAGTGTGATATTCATGAAGAAATCCAACTAATATCAGCTCATCAGGGATGAAAAATTCTTCATCATCAACATGAAAAAGGGTAATCTAAAGATCTTTCTAGTAAGTTCAAATGAATCCAAAAAGCTGATGAACTCTAACAAGAAATATGTTTTGTCATTTTAAAGACAAAATCACTTTCTAGAAGAGTTTATGAGAGCTAAATTATTCTTGAAGGGGTGACTAAGGAATAAAATAAAAATGGAAGAGTTTCTACACGCATACTTGGATGTGTTTGAGGATCCTAAAGGGCTACCACTGATCTGAAAATGAAACTACTTGTTTTTGTTGTGCAAGGTATTCATTTCCATTAAAATATATGTGCAAACTGTTACCGATGTCTTGCAATTGAAACCAAGAGTTTTGGGTAAATTTCTGAGTCTTATGTGTGAAGCAGGATTATCTCAATTTATTGTTTATCATACCAAATCTAAAAAACAAAGCAAGATAAATTCACATAATGTAACATAGCAGTTGATAAGGCTGTTCACCCCTCCTAGGCTACATATGCCGGGTCCAAGGCTCCCAAATGGGCATGTCCTTGCTTGAATTAGATGCTCAAAATGGTTATACAGTGGGAAGAAAGCCTAAAAATGCAAAATAAGCTATGAAAATGAGTTCAGAACATAGAAAATAGTTAAGAATGACTTTTGGTTCACTTCCAATGGCTAACCATAGCCCAATATAGCTCCAACACCTCTTAGGCCCTAATGGCTCTCCAAGCTTATTCACTACAAAAACACAAAATGATGAGCTCTGATGGCTCTAAATCCTATACGAATGGTTCCAGAATGATGAGAAAATATGAAATAAAAAAACAATTTGTCCAAAAAGGTTCCTCCTTCCAAAAGTTATGACCAATTGAAGTTTTGTCCAGTTTCACCTAGAAAAACTCCACCAATTTTGGTGAACTGGCTATTAACTCGGACAAAAATGGAAAACGCGCCAAAATTGACTAACTCCACCAAAATGACTTCCAACGTGACTGTAACTGTTGGCTGAAAATGCGCACATGTGACCACGTCCCTTAACCGTTGCGCCAAACTTCAACTGTCGAGTTTAAGCCTTTGGTTCCCGCGCCAGGGTCATATGGTTAGGGGCTGGCCCCTTTTCCACCAAAACCAACTTTAAAAAAAATTTAAATATATCTTGTGACCTTAGTATGTTAAGATCCAATGTGCAGGCGGGCCGGTCGGGCCTGTGGGCTAGCAGCCACCCGACCCAGGGTCCAATCCTGCGAGCTCCATAAACATTTTGCCATACCACACCTTGTAGACTTGGGGCCACGCGGCAGCATTCGGGTAGGCCATGTGTTAGCTCCTGATTGGCCATCTAGAATAGAATATTCCCAAGAATATTGTCGGGAATATTCCAAGCAATATTCCTCAGAATATTTTTTATTTTTATTTTTGAAAAAATTCAAATTTTGCAGTTTATTGGGCATTTTCAAAATGCAATAACTTCTCCATACGGTGTCAGATTTGAGTGTCATTCATGGCTACAAGATCGTATTGACGAGGCCTATCCGATCATTCAGGTTGCAAGTCTTTTTTAACACTTTCAATTTTGAGCTTTTTCCCTAGCTCTGGCTTGAGCTCCTGATCACACCTCCCAAATGAGAAGCTTTTGGACCCCAAAAGCTCACTAAAATGCTAAAAATGGACTATACAGAAAATGAGAAAATAACAACATCCTTTTCTCTTCAGCCTTAAAAAAATTTCCTGACTTCCCAACTGTCCTCATAGCAAATTTTTGCTGAATGAGCCATATACTTGTGTTGAATCCTGACCAAGTTTTCTCGCCATACCAATCTGCCATTCTAAAACTAGCAATGACTATTGCTGAAATTTGTGCCCTCTTTGCTTGCATGCTTTTCCATCTCATGGAATCTTGCACCGCTTTGCACTGACACTTTGTTCTCTGCACCAATCGACAGCAAAGGAACCTTGTGCAACATACAATATCAACAACAAGTTGACATGAAATGTGCTATACAATTGACACAACCATTAATGTAAAAAGTGTGCACAAAATCGACAGAAGTCAACAAACATGTGTGACACAATTGACACAAGTCGATAGACAACAAGATACATCTTTATAAACACATGTGTATGTATCATGTACAATGAACTATATACAGTTCGCTAATTACACATACAACCTCTATGTACATGTGCTATTTCAACTCTTCTTTTCAAATACCAACAATAGGTACATCATCCAAAAAACATGTGGGTGACTAAGAACTGAAGCAAAATGACATTGCTGCAATATAAGTGAGTATCATACCCATATTTTACACCTACAAGGCGAAAGTTTGCAACAAAATAAAAATTCCTTCAAACTGAAACTACTTTTACATGCAATCTTGCATCAACTTTTCAACTGAAATACATGCATACCAATCTGAAATTTGCATGTATAAAATGAGTATGACTTACTGCAGTAAGAAGTTAATCCACTTCCTACCAAGCCAACTCCATGGCTTCTTTTGTTACAGTAGTAGTTCTTCATGTGAATCTTCCACATCGATAATGGAATCCATAGATCCACTTGCACCAATATTTTTGTCCTCAAGCTGCATGTGCTTTGGACGATTTGTTGGATGCAAGGTCCAACAATCAGAAACATGATGTCCCTTCTTTTGACAAAATGTGCAACTTCCCATCACTTTTTGTGAAAGTTTTCTTTGCCTCTTCTACTTCCTGTGTGCTTTCTTTTTCAACCAGCAACTTGAAGCAACATGGTTAAATCCACCACAAAATGTGCAACAAAACTTTCTTTCATTTGAATAAGCAAAATTATCATTCTTTGCTAAAACATAATCAAATTGATCATGTGAATGTTTATACCTCTTTTGCTGCAATGAAGGCTTAACATAATGGTAATCAACTTGAAAATAAACTTGACATGTTTGTGTATTAGAACTTGGAACAAAAGTTCTTTACAAATCTGCATCACATGCATTCAAAGATTTGAATTCTTCGCCATTAGACTGCACATATCCAAGACCAATATTCTTGGGTCGCTCCACAACTGAAATAGGATAATGCCTTGTGCATGCTTGCCCAAACCTTTTCCTTCTTGATAGCCCATCTTAAACATTAATTTGGACCATATACCCCTTATATGTTTTTCAAAAGAACCAACACACGTTTCAATTGAGGAAACTAAAGACAAGTTTGAATGATTTACCTCATCCTCAGGCATTTTTCTTGGACAAAGCTTCTTGATCTTGAAGGATTTGTTTCTCCATGTCATGCAGTCTTTGGAGAATTGTTTCCTTCTCATTCTTCATAGCCAACAATTGTGCATGAAGCTTAACGCTTTCTCTTTTATCCTCAATGAGAATCTGCACCATGTCCTTCACCTTAATGGATTCATTCTTCATGTCCTCATTGAAGAATTTCATGAAGGAGGAAACTTCACTTTTGGAAGAAGTTGACATCATGTAAATGGTCAATTAACAAAAGGAACTTCCAACTAAAAGTTCTCAAAGCTTTCAAAAAAAATGACAAGCTTTTGACCAAATGTCTTTACAGCCATACTCTTATTCAAGTAGCCCTAAAACACAAACTCCAATAGATTTTGTAGAAAACACAAATCAAATGGGTTTGTTTCCCAAAGATAATCTTGAGGTAAATTGTCGTAAGGAAAATAGTCTTCAACCCTTTCCAAGACTTAGCTAACATCAGCTATCCTTTCAACTCAAGCAAACTCATACAATCAACCATTTTGCAAACAATAAAACAGTCAATCTCTTACACCGCTTTAACACCTTTTGCACAAACAAGTGCTCAACCCGAGCTTTGATACGATCTAATTTGAAAAATGAAACTACTTGTTTTTGTTGTGCAAGGTATTCATTTCCATTAAAATATATGTGCAAACTGTTACTAATGTCTTTCAATTGAAACAAGAGTTTTGGGTAAATTTTTGAGTCTTATGTGTGACGGAGGATTATCTCAATTTATTGTTTATCATATCAAATCTGAAAAACACAACAAGATAAATTCACATAATATAACATAGCAGCTGATAAGGAAGTTCACTCCTCCTGGGCTACATCTTCTGGGTCCAAGGCTCCCAAATGGGCATGTCCTTGCTTGAATTAGACACTCAAAATGGTTATACAGTGAGAAGAAAGCCTAAACAGGAAAAATAAGCTGTGAAAATGAGTTCATAACACACAAAATAGTCAAGAATGACTTTTGGTTCACCTCCAATGGCTAACCATCGCTCAATATAACTCTAACAACCCCTTGGCCCTGATGGCTTTCCAAGCTTCTTCATTGCAAAAACACCTAAAGATGAGCTCAGATGGCTCTAAAAATTGTACCAGTGGCTCTAGAATGATGAGAAGATACGAAATCAGAAAAAAAAAAAAATTGTCCAAAAAGGTTCCTCCTTCCAAAAGTTATGACCAACTGAAGTTTCATACAGTTTCACCTAGAAAAACTCAACTAAATTTGGTGAACTGACAGTTAACTCCAAAAAAAATGGCAAACGTGCCAAAATTGGCTCAGTCTGCCAAATTGACTGCCAACATGACCATAACTGCTGGCTGAAAATGCTGTGGAGTATTGAAGAAGGTATGTTTTCATTGACTATTTTACCATCTTTTCTCTAGAACTCATAATATCTTTGCATCATGAACTAGGAAGATAATGGGAAATCATGACAAAATCTATAAAGATTTATATGCAACATGAAAACGCTAATAATTGCTATTTCTTATGCAGGAAAAGGCAAAAACTAAAGATTTCCGCTCTAAGGAAAAAGACAGGGCCAAGCTAACCGCTGTCCCTTTGGCGGGGAACCATATGCAAACAAGACGATCTAAATTAAAACATCTCAGCCAAGGAAAGGAAAAGGAGGTATCAACTCGGCGCAAGAAAACGACTGGATAACTGAGGATTAACAACTTGGTGAATCCATCAGGATCCTTTGATCCTAAGGGATCGCTGCTTTAACTATTTTTGCGTCCTTGATATCTCTGCTTCAACTGTTATAAGTAGGGGTAGGACTGCTAGCCCTAGGGGACGATTAATTTGTCATGTAACTTTGTTCTATACTTGAACTTTGATCATCGACTCTCATTGAGAAGAGATTTACTATAACTCTGTTTCAATGCTTTAATATAAATCTAGTTGTTGTTCCATCTGTGATTCTGGAATAACTTCAAGCGGTGTATCCCTGGAGGCTAAGGGCCCGGCCCTGGTGGAACACTTGCTCCTGTATCATTATCTTTAGTTCATGTGTGGTTTTTATTATCAGCGTGAATAGGAAATTTGTTGTGTTTTGTTATCTTATATTGTAGCTCTGTTATATTTCATATATCGTTCTCTGCAACAAGGAAGTCGTAATGTGCATTTTGATATTATAACGTATTACTATTCCTTTAAAGTCGTTAATGTAACATTGTTGTTCTCTACAAAATTCTATTGTTGTTTAATTGCGGAGTAATCAAGCTGTAACCTTCTTAAGCTGGTATTACTGTATTTGTCTATGGTTTATACTTTATACGGTTGTTGTTCAATTGACATTGCAGTTCCATTATGAATTGTGATCGTTACCCTTTCTAACCAGGATTAATACTTGTGGTATCAGACTCAGATTACTTTTTTTCTTAATATCTCTGTATGCTGTGTGTATTATTATTTCAGCACCGTAGTCTCTAAGCGTTGTTCCATATTTCATTGGTAATTGGTTGCCATTCCATTTCTGTTTGTTGTTCGATTTATCCTTTGAGTATTCTGTAGGATAAGGTTGTTGCACTTGTTTTTGTAGATTAAGGTGTTGTTGTTCATCAGATTTAGTGTTGTTACATTTTCTAGTTGCTGTTCCATTTCTTAATTCCTGTTCCATTTCCCGTTATTTGCGTTATTGATTGCTTTGATGTGTAGAACGATCTGAAACTGTAGTGGGCATTGGAATTTGCTGTCTAGTCCCTAGATTGATGATCTATTCCTTGACTACTTTTGGTTACATCAGTTTCCAAAGGGATGAGTTATTGTTACTAGACCCTTGACTAATACATTGCTTATTTTTCTGAATGAATGATTTAGGCTTCAAGGTATTTTGCTGTAAGTAGATTTTCTTTCAAGCATCTGTTTACTCCTGTATTTTCTTGAGCACTATATTACTAGCATTACTCTGACAAATGACAGCCTCAAACTAAGTACACTCTTTGAGATAACAAATCATTCCTGGATTGACAAGTTAATGTGAGGTAATTAGAGGTGAAAAAGACCCTTTTTACGGCTCAACATTTTGGCGCCGTTGTCGGGGAAGAGTGTAGCCATTTGTTTCTTTTTTCGGAGTAGTGTAGGAACCTGTTAGGAAATGGTTGGGTTTTAAAAATGGAAGGTAAGAACTTGTGTAAGGAGTACGTAATAGCCCTGCTCCCCAGCCCGATTTCCTACATATTTGTTGTTGTTTTGTTTGGGTAGAACCTAACAGTTGATTTGTGTGCATGACTAAGCAGAAAAAGCCAGAAAAGAATCCCAAACCTCTACCCAAGCCTAATAAAGCTAAGGAGCCAGTGACCCTTGGCTGATCGACCTTTATAGACAAATCTTTAAGAAAGCAGAATCTCAGCCTTTAGTAGGACCTAGAAAATTTATTTCTAGACAACCTACTAGTTCCCTTCAGGGCACAGGATCACCATCTGTAGCCTTTGCTGAGGCGCATAGTTAAACTGAAGAGAAATATTTCCAAGAAATTGAAAATTCTAGCTCAAAATCATTACAAGAAGGGAACCTTAGTAATCTCTGTGAAGGAAGGGGAGAAACAGGTGAAGCAGAAGAACCAAAATCTCCTCCTAGGGTAATTCAGCCATTAAGTAGCGGAGATAAGGGGAGTGCTGCAAAAATCATTTATAAAGAAATTAAAAAACTTGAATCCCCTCAGACATTAGGCACTCTCATCATCCCAAATAAAGGAAGTGTTGTCAAGGCCATTCCCATTAGAGCCATTCCCTATCGACAACCTAGGAATACCCTCCTAGATATCCCAGAAGGGTATTGGCATATATTTGATCAAATGGCCCAAAATCAGCCTAACACCCAAACCTCTACTCTGCAATACCCCATTGTGGATACTGCAACCAATGCACCTATGAAGGAAATTCCCCTTCAGCATATCCCTACATTCTGTGGCCTTACATCAAAAGATCCAGATGCATTTCTGTTTGAATTCGACGTGCTGTGTAGAGGATATGACTATACCACTGATCCCTCGAAACTGAAATTATTTCCTTCTACATTAAAAGGAGCTGCTTTGAGATGGTTTATGGGATTAGGTGGTGGTGTTATAAATAATTGGGATCAAATGAAAGAGTCTTTTCTAAAAAAGTATCAGGATTATTGCAGGTCTCGAGAATTAAAAGATGAAATATTTCAGATGGTAGCTAAACCAAATGAAACATTGGAAGAGTATGTTGAATGATTCCAGTATAATCTTCAAAGATCTCATTATGCATCATTACCTTTACTTGATAATGTATTAAAAACAACATTAATTAGGGGAATGAAGGAACAATGGATTGAGACATTAAACATTATGGGGAAAGGAGATATTTATCAAGAAAATTTTGCTGACATTATTGATTTATGTATCAATAGTTCGAGAGGCACCACAAGAATAAAACCAGTAGAGCATGATTGATTCACACGAGATAACAGAATTTCGGCAGAAGGAGTAACTCGTGCAGAAATTGGAAATTTATTAGAAAATTTTAAAACTGAAATATTGGGGACGCTGACAACACAACTTGATATTATGCAGGCTAAACAGAGGCAAGTAGAAGCAGAACAAAATTTGGCAATCTTCTGTCCCAGATGCAGGAAGAAACACAGCCACAAGGAGTGTCCATTAGATGCAGTTCAAGTTTGCGCCATTTGTACAAAAGGCCACTCCACAGAGAGCCGCCCCTCACTTCCTGGATTGAAAGTAGTATACAAGGAAGCAGAAGAAGAGCCAGAACCAGTGTATCTACTTAATCAATGCCGTCAGTGGCAGTGGCGACAAACAGGGATGTTTTCAGATGCAGCTTCTTCTTTCCAGCCTCAGCAATACCATGCTCAACAATATAATTCAATGTGGAAAAATCAACCTCCCTTCCCGAACTGGTCACAACAATCATTCCCTTCATCATCCCCATGGCTGAGTCAAGCAAGCCAACCCAATTGGCCAAATTTTCCCTATACCCCACCATATTGGCAAAACAATGTTTTTCCATCGCAATGGACTCCTCCTACTTCATAGAGTCAAACCTGGTAGATAAACTGGCAAAGACCGATGAACCATCCAGTAGGAACTATCCCGCTCCCTCAACCTACGTTTCCAGCTCTACAACAAAATCCCCAGTCTAATTTAAGGCCGCAACTCCTAGCCAACCCAACCCTAATCCAAATAATAGACTGATCTAGACCATCCAAATAATTGAAACACCAGAAACAGGAACCGATCTAAAGGAGTGTGATGACCTTCAATTAAGATCGGGGTGTATCATTGAAACAGAGGGAGATAAACAAATCCATGTTGAAAATCAGTTACCTGTAGAAAAACCGTTACAGGAAGAGGACGTGCCCATACAACAAATTCATGATCCAGCAACCACATCCTCTCCTCCATTCCCAGAATGCTCGATTATACCTTGACCTATACAACATCCTGATTTTGACATTCTGGGAGAATTACAAAACCTGTACATAAAAATCCCGCTCCTCCAAGCCATTCAAGACATCTCAATATATGCAAAAACTATCAAGGAGCTATGTATAAAGAAACCAAGGAGGAAAATTAATATACCCAAAAGTCCAAGTGGTTGGAACTTTACCTGACTTATTATCAGGAAAAGAAATACCCGTTAAATATGAAGACCCAGGAAATCCAATAGTAACCATACAGATCTATGGTCAAACCTTCTCTAATGCCTTAGCTGATCTAGGAGCTGCAATTAACATCTTAACAACCGCTACTTGCCAAAAACTAAGCATTACATCAGTAGAACTGACCTCCACTTTATTAGAATTGGTTGAGCATTCCGTAGTTAGGCCAGAGGGCACACTACAGGATTTTATGGTATCTGTTGATTCCTGAGAATATCCGGCCAATTTTCTGATAATAAACCCCAAAAACTGACTTGATGGACGCCCATTGATCTTAGGCAGACCTTGGCTCGCAACTGCCGATGCTTATATTGGCTGTCAACAAGGAAATATGACCATTTCTAGGGGGATAAATATTAAGAATCTAGCTTTATACCCCCCAACACAGCCAAGTGTCATGATAATAAAAACTAACAAGAACCCTGTGTCATACCTTACAGAAAATGTTAGATCTCCATTAACCATACAGGAGGCCCTCGATTTTAAAGACCAAACAGAAGAAGATGCTATTAATAATTTCATTAGCCAAGCCGAACCCAGACCCCACGTACAATGTCACATGATAGAAGCAACATTTGATAACGCATTAGAAGAGGACCTTCTTAAAGATACGCATGATCAACCAATACCTACTATCTCTGTCTTGAATAGCAAAATTGTGGAAATTGAGCCAGGAAATACTTTAAACATTAATGCCAACCTGACTTACGAACAAGAAAAGAAACTCATCTAGTTATTGAGGAAACATAAAGAAGCATTTGCATGGGACTACCCTGATATGAAAGGAATTGATTCCTAGTTATGTACACACCACACTTATTTAGAAAAGGATGTGAGACCTGTTTGCCAACCGCAAAGGAGATTTAGTCCTCATCTAAAAGAAGTTGTAAAAGCTGAACTCCAATGACTTTTGGATGTTAACTTCATATACCCTATCTCCGATAGTAAATGGTCTCTCCACTTTTTGTGGTACCGAAGAAGAATGGAAAGTGGAGGATTTGTGTAGACTATAGAGAATTAAATAAAGCAACACAAAAAAACCACTTTCCCCTTCCATTTATTGATCAAGTATTAGACACTTTGGTAGGAAATAAATTCTTTTCTTTCTTAGATGGCTTCAGTGGATACAATCAGATTCAAATTGCCCCTGAAGACCAAGACAAAACTACTTTTACTTGTCCTTGGGGAACATTTGCCTATAGAGTTTTACCTTTTGGCTTATGCAATGCTCCTACCACATTTCAAAGAGCTATCCTCAACATTTTTTCAGACCTAATAAATGAGGGGCTCGAAGTCTACATGGATGATTTTACACCATACGGAGATGATTTTGATCCAGCATTGTACACACTGGAAAAAGTCTTGCAGTGTTGCATTGCCACCAGGCTTTGCTTAAGCCATGAAAAATGCTATATGATGATGACTGAAGGACTTATTCTAGGCCACTATATCTCAGCAGCTAGCATGCAAGTAGACCCAACCAAAATCCAAATAATTTTTCTAATTCCCACCCCTAGCACTCAAACAGAGGTACGTAGTTTTCTTGGATTCTCTCGTTATTATAGAAGGTTCATAGAACATTATTCACATATTGCTGCACCTCTATATACACTAACAGGTAATTTTGACTTTCTTTGGATAGAAAAATGTGACCGTGCTTTTCAAGATCTGAAGAAGCTTGTCTCCACAGCTCTAGTCCTTCGTGGACTAAAAATTGGAACCTACCATTCCAGATTTCATCAGATGCCTCAAATACAACTATTGGAGCAGTCCTTGGGCAGGAAGAGGATAAAAAACCATATGAAATTTATTATATTAGCAAGAATTTATCCTCTGCTGAATTAAATTATACTATTACTGAAAAGGAATTTCTAGCTGTAATACATGCTATCAATAAGTTCAGGCATTACATTATAGGATATCCTGTTACTTTATATACAGATCACTCTGCCATAAAATATTTAGCAAATAAACCAATCACAACTGGTAGAATAGCTAGATGGCTGATTTTATTGCAGGAATTTGACATTACAATCAAGGACAGACCCGGAAAAGAAAATCCTGTAGCTGACTTTCTCTCCTGAATACCAAAACCAGTGGATGCAACAGTAGTTGAAGATCAATTCCCAGATGAGCATTTGTTTGTTGTCACTATTAAAACACCCTGGTATGCTGATGTTGCGAACTACTTAGCAGTAGATAAATTACCAAAACATCTTACCCCTAATGAATGGAAACAGATTGTCCAGCAAAGTGTTCGATTTTCCTGGATTGGGGGCTACCTGTTTCATACAGGAGCAGATATGCACATCAGGAGATGTGTCTGGGAGGATGAAATTTTTGATATTTTGAAATCTTGTCATGATGGACCATGTGGTAGACACTTTTCCGATAAGAGAACTGGACATAAGGTGCTACAAATAGGGTATTATTGGCCTACGATTTTCAAAGACGCAAAGAAGTTCGTTCAAGCTTGTGACAGTTGTCAAAGAGCAGGACGCCCTAGTTAGCCTGATGAAATGCCCCTGAACCCACAACTGGTTGTCGAACCATTTGAGCGATGGGCACTTGATTTTTTTGGTCCAATCAACCCATCTTCGAATTAGAAAATATATATTCTAG
>APFE030163531.1:0-25386 GCA_000404065.3 Pinus taeda
ATTTTTACTGCTTTTTCCAATTCTTTTATGTCACTCTTGGCCTCAGAGTTAATCATTTCTTTGGATATTTTTACTGCTTTTTCCCATTCTTTTATGTCACTCTTGGCCTTAGAGTTAATAGTTTCTTTGGTCTGCCAGTTGTTGTTGTTGTTCTTCCCTGGATTTTGGCAAGCACTGTTCTTCTCCACTTTCACTACTCTGTTTGAAGAATGAAGCAACCAACCATTACAGGCTTGCAGTTTTATACACTTCAGTTATTGGTTCTTCATCATAAACTAATGTTTTCTCCATTCCCATTCCCATTGCATTTGTGGAGCTGCAGCGACTCAGAAGGGTTGTTGAACTCTTCCTCTGGGGTTTCTTCCTGACTCATTAATTGATAATATCAAAGGCATCATGGAGAGAAGAGAGTTAAAGTCTTCAGAGGGAAGAAGTTGCATGCAGAACTGCCATATGTTGATCAGGAATGCAGCTGGGTTTTTCTTGGCATTAACTATCTTGGCTATTGCATTTTCACCTACAGGTGATGTTTCAATTCAGGGGTTAAATTTTGCTAATTTCCATTTTACATGTTTAAATTTTGCAGTTTGTTTTCTATAACATGCCAAGATTTATAATATAAACTTATTTTTACCATAAAATTTGGCAAAATTTTAAGTTTTAAGATCAATTTCCATTCTTAAACTTTTCCATCCTTATCAAGGATATGAATACAATATTAACTTAAAATTTATCTACATTGTGTGCTTTACAGGTGCTTATGATCCATTGGATCCAATTAGTAACATAACAATCAAATGGGATATTGTTTCTTGGACTGCAGATGGATATGTTGCAAGTAATGCCCTTTCATCAAATAGGTCTTGAATTATAATTCCCTTTCCTCATTTTCCTAAAATAGATGTTGAGCTTTCTTGAATTTCATTCCTAGTAGCCTACAGGTTAAATTCTCAAAGCTTGACATGATGACAAGTTTGGAAAACCTTCAAGTCAGGTAGAGTTTACTTTGATATTGATGAAAATTTCTGATAAATTGTGTTGTATTTATTGGTATGTTTGATATTTTAAGTAAATACTTCACTCATTTTTAATTAGCTTTATGTCCCTGAAATTAAGTAAGTATTCACTAGAAACATTGGTACAATTTACTAAAAATTCCCTGAAAATATTCATGCTAGAACTTATTTTACTCTTTGTTGAGTCTAATGAGCGTCCCTCTGTAGGTGGTCATGACCATGCACAATTTTTAGAAGTACCGCCATATACCAAGCCCCCCAGGATGGACTTTGGGTTGGCACTGGGAAAAAAAGGAGGTCATCTGGGCTGTGGTTGGTGGCCAGACAACAGAGCAAGGAGATTTCTCCAAATGGAAAGTAGGTGTTCCACATTGTTGCAAGAAGGACCCCATCGTTGTTGATCTCTTACCAAGTGTACCTTACAATCAGCAATTTACTAATTGCTGCAAAGGTGGAGCATTGGCATCTTGGGCTCAGGATCCTCCAAATTCCATCGCATCCTTCCAAGTTAGTGTGGGCAATTCAGGGACCAGTAACAAAACTGTCAAATTGCCAAAGAATTTCACTTTGAAGGCTCCAGGACCAGGTTATACTTGTGGCCCTACTAAGATTGTTAAACCCAGCCTGTTCTTTAGTCTAGGTCGTCGCAGAACCACTCAAGTTCTGAGTAATACACTATTATAATACCTCATAATTTATATATTTGTGAATGTTATGTGTTTCACTCTGAGCTGGCTAAGTCTTATATTTGAATTTCCCTTGTCCTTATGCAGTGACATGGAATGTAACATGCACATATTCTTAGTTCCTGGCTCAGAAATGTTAAACATGCTGTGTCTCCTTATCATCGTTCTATAATGATACTATAACACTGTGCCCTACTTGCGCCTACGCTTGCTGGAACAACATAACTCAACCTGCTTGTATTGAGCATGATTCTTATTCCCTTGCAAATTGATTCAATTAATTTTAAATTTGCAGATTTGTGAAATACTTTAAAATCTGACCAATAGCAGCAACTTCTTTTTTCTTTCTGGTTCATTACATTCCAAAATATTTTCAACAATACGAAGTCATTTCTATCTTTATGGCAAATTGGTAAAATATTTTAAAATCCAATAAATACGTAATTAAGGTTTTTTTTTTTTTTTTTTTTTTTTTTTTTTTTTTTTTTTTTTTTAAGTAAGTTTAATTCTAAAAATATTTACACAATGATCGAAGTCAGTTCATTGCTCTGATAAGAGCCATCATTCCAGAAAAAATATGAGGCCAAGTGTAGAACCCACAACATGGAGACCCATACAACAAAAAACATGGAGACCCGTACAACAAAAACCAGATGAAGTCCATAGCCGAGTTACCATAGTAAACGTGCCAGAGGTAAGCCAAAAAAATAGACCACCGTCGGCAAGAGCAGGCTAATCATTAGGTTGTTCCTCCACAATTCAGCACCATCTAAATTCCGGTTCATAAGCAACAGGAGCGGTGAACTGAACAGAAGGTCCGGGGTCAACAGGAAACATCTCCGTATCCTGCGTGCCTCCACCCGGTTCAGCCTGAACATGCTGTGGCGCCATACCAATTCCAAGTTGAAACACAGGAGGAGGACCAGTAGCTGCACCCAACCCTCCCGTATGAGTGTCTGAACCCTCCATTTGCGTAGTCTCATAGAAGACCACGGATATGTGGGCGGTAATCCGAGGCTGGTGGAGAGAGCTATTGAAAGTGAAAATGGTAGACCCTATCGAAGATGGAGGCCCCCGGGAATGACTTGAGACGTGACGCCTTCCGTTCCCACTATGGGTGCTTGGATAACAACCCGTAAACAATTCATTGGTGGTAGGTGAGTCCGAAGTAGAGTTAGTTGGGGCGCGTCGGGGTTGGCCTCTGCGGCACCCCATTCTCTGATGAAGACGAGCCATCGTAGAAGGGGCAGAAGAAGGATTACAACCAGGCTGCACAATGGAACTGAGATCTGACCAGCGATGAGAGGACCAACAGAGACGAGAGGACCCGGGTGAGAGCTCTCGAGTGCGAGGCGCAATCTGGTGTCTACGCTCCCCTTTTGACTTGTTCTTCTCAATCTCCCACCCACCCCCTTCAAAGACTGAGCAGAAGATAGAACAGATGAAAAGGGGGCCAAAAGCTATGAATGAAATGCTCAAAAGCCGCCTCTCAGAGCCAAAAACCCGAACAAAGTCCTTGAGATTATAAGCTAACACAAGAACCTCCAGAGTGAAACCCAGAACCCGCCAATGGAAATAGATGAGCCAGTGGAGCTTCCCTGTGAAGGCCAGACACAGTGTTCTCGTCAAAGGTCCAAGACCAATAGAGAGAACTAGAAAATGATTAGAGGCAAGGGGATGAGCCCAGCACAACGACTCACAATGCTTCATCGCGAACGTAGGGCCGAGCCCATCCTTATACTGGCTAGACCTTCCTCGAGAAACCCCAATCATAACTGCACCATTGATGATAGCCGTCATCTCTTGCGGGTAGCAGCGTGCGGAGGAGGAAACCATTACAGTGGACGCACCGAGTGAGCCTAAACCACTTGAAGGGGGAGTGTAATGGCTCGCATGCCAGGCTCTCCTCCCCTCATTCACATTTAACACCTCGTACAGGATGGGCAGGTGTCGCGCCGCCTCGCTCCACCCCTGTCCCGTCAAGTTAATCACCCCGTCAGTCACCCGCATTCAGGGGAGCTACATCTTTTTGAGCTAGCATGGTGCATTCCTGGGCTTGATCATGATTTTGAATAATGTTAATTGTGCCAGAAAGCATAGTGTGTCTCGCTTCCACCCCCAAGTTAGCCAAGAGATCAACAACCTTTTTGCCAATCCCTCTTGATATGATTGAAAACAATGGCTTGATTGTTGTGGAGATGGCGTTCTATGGCCTCCAGCTTGGCCTCAAGCCTCCAGCTTTTGGCTATTTTCCTCGCATGAGTCCCGTTTTGAAGTTGTTTGGCCATGTTGATGAGAATTTTGGAGTCCCCTTCAATTTGTTGTTGAAAAGCCCTTGCCAAAGCCCTTCCATTTCTACCGAGTTGTTAGATAAGGATTAGAGATCCTTCGTGGTCTTTGAAAACACCCCCAAAACCTGCATTTCCAGGATTTCCCTTGGAAGCGCCATCAAAATTGAGCTTGATTGTGTTCTTTGGGGGAGGGTTCCAAGAGTCCTTCTTATTGTTGTTGCGCATAGACGGGGTGGGGGAGTGACTTCCCTGTGGGAGGTGCAAATTCCAATTTGCCCAAATGGCCTTTTCATTAGTTGTAGAGGGAAGGTCGTCCTGCGTCCAGTTGCCAAGCGCCAAGGTCTCCTAGAGGTTATGGCAGAAGTTGCCCCATATAATTTCTAGTGAAGAACTTTGATCCTTGAATATGCGCTTGTTCCTTTCTTTCCATATAGTCCAGAGGAGGAGACCAGGAATTATTCTCCAAAGGTGATTGAGAATTCCACTTTTGTAGGGGTTTTATTGCCACTCGCGCAGTGAGTCGAGGATGTCTTCTGATCCTCTGCAATTTCGTTGACATCGAAAGCTGGCTTTCTACCACAATTGATTGGCCAGAGAGCATGAGTCTAGGAGGTGCTGGAAAGTTTCCTCCTGGTTTTTACAATTGACGCACATAGATGGTCCATGAAAGTTCCTACGTTTGAGATTGTCCCAGGTGAGGATTTTGCGGTGCCCAACTAACCAGAGGAAAAGAGAGACTTTGGGCCAAATGCCTGAAGACCATATTCTGCTCCAAATGGGATCTAGGAGGTCCGAATCCAAGCAAATGATCTTGTAGGCCTCTTTTGTAGTGAAAGTTCCCCTGGGTGTGTATCCCCATCGAAGGATGTCCTAGTCCTCCGATTATCTGATTCGTCGATTTTGGAGCTCCCTCTCTAGAAGCTGCTGAGTGTGGTGATCTGCATGCTCAATTATTCAATTGCTATGCTTCCATTGTCTGTATCCCTGTTTTGTTCCCTGGATCCAATTCTGCCATACCTCTTCTTGTAGCTGCCCTTCCCTGTAGTGGTGTGGAGGTTGTTTAAGCGTATTGTGGAGCTTCGATAGCTGATTCCACGCATCCATCCAGAACCGCACTAATCATCCATTTCTCACTTCCCATAAACTATGTTGCTGGATCATTAAGTAATGTTGTTTGGCTGCATTCCAGATTAGGAAACCTTTCACTGTGGGAGTGTATCTGATCAGGTCTTCCGGTGGTCTAAGGTTGGCGTATTTGGCTGTCCAGATGGTTGCCTAGGGCTTGTTGGGTTCCGTTATCCATTGCCACCAAATTTTTGTGCACATGATTGTGTTGCTGTGACTGGGGTCCCTTAGACCGATGCCCCCTTTTCTTTAGGCTTACAAACTGTAGTCCACCTTACCAAGGCCCATTTGCGGTTGGTACCAGTGGCGCCCCAGAGGAAATTACGCTGAAGGGCCTTTGTTTTTTTTATTACCCATTTGGGCGCTGCCAAGATTGAGAAAAGATAAAGAGGCATAGCCCAAAGAATCACTTTGATTAGAACCGAGCGACTGTCAATGTTCAAAGCTCTATGAGTCTAGAGATTTAAGCGAGATTCTAGATTCTCAAGGAGAATACGCCAGGAAGCATGCTTTAAGGCGGAAGCAATGAAGGGGGCTCCAAGGTATTTAGAGGGGAGAGAGTCTATGGTGAAGCCCAGGATACTAGCAATGGCGAATTGGGTGACGAGGGAGTATGGAAGAAGTAGATTTGAGATTTAGCCTTATTGATACTGGTGCCTGAAGCTTCTGAGAAATTGTTCAGTAGGGATTTAAAAAGAGAAGCTTCCTGAATGGAGGGGTACCCAAAAGAGCATATTATCGTCCACAAATTGTTGGTGAGATCTCGCTGGCAAATTGTGGATGGATATGCCTTTGAGTTGCCTGGAGAGGAGGGCTTGCTTAATGTGACAACCCAGGCCTTCAGCCATTAGCACAAAAAGGAAAGGGGAAAGAGGATCACCTTGCCTAATACCTCTGGAAGGGCTAAAAGGATGGGATGGGATGCCATTAATGAGGATGGAGAAAAAACTAGAAGATATAAGGCTCATCACCCATCGCACCCACATAGGCGAGAAACCAAAAGTTGTTAACATTTTTGTATATATATCCAGTTGAGCTTATCAAAAGCTTTTGAGAGGTCGAGCTTGAGAATCATACTTGCATGTTTGGAGTGCTTGAGGGAGTGTATGATTTCATGAGAGAGGATGATGCCGTCCAGAATCTGTCTACCTTCTACATAGCCTGACTGTTCCTGCAAAATTAGCATGGGTAGTAACAGCTTTAACTTGTTGGCGATTACCTTGGATATCACTTTGTATATGGCATTACAAAGTGCTATTGGTCGGAATTTGTCAGGGGTTCTGGTGATCTCCTCTTTGGGGATTAGCGCAATGAAGGTAGAGTTGAGAGAGGGTAAAAGCCAGTGAAGGGTACACGACTCCTCCACCACTAGCCAGACTACTTCTTTTATCAGTTCCCAGAAAGTGTGGAAGAACGTTGTGGTAAAGCCATCTGGGCCAGGGGCTTTGCCTTCCTTGAGTTGCTGCATAGCTGCGTCCACCTCCTGTTGCATGATAGGACGTAGAAGGAGTTTGTTATGCTCTGCTGTAATGATTTTGGGCACATTGGTGATGATTTTTTCTATGATCGGCATCCTGTCCGCTTGGGGCTGTTGATGAACCTACTGGAAGTGTCTTAGGAACTCATGCTCTATCTCAGCATGATTTTCCACTCTCTCCCTATCTCTTTCAGATTAATGCTTATGCTTCTCTGTTTCAACTTTAATGCTTCACCTGCTGCTTCTTTGTCTAGGGTATACCTATTTTCATTCTTTATTTCTGTTCCTAGACATTTCTGCATCTAGGAGATGGCTTCAGCACTCCCTCATTGCCACTATGACATGATGTACTTTCTATCCCATTAACTATTTTGGTCATCTTTTTTTTCACATGCTTTGTAATACTAAGTACTTTTCCTGTCTATCAACAGAAATCATGAAGTTTGATGCGTGCAAAGGAGTATGCTTCTGGATACCCTTGCAAACAAATTGGCTCCATGAACGATCAGATTCAATGCTAAAGTTGTTTCCATTCAATAGTCTATAGTTTCTTCTTTAAATATAGTAAAGCTAGGAGATGGAATGCTTATCAAAGCTAAGGTAGCATCTTAAATCCAAACTTCTCACTTCCATTTGAAGTAGTAAAACTTGGGCATAATTCTGACAAATTACCTGGCAGTTACGCTACAATAAGCCTTTTGAAGTTGAAGTAGAATAATTACATATGCTTGGAATCTAACAATGTAACAGAGTGCTGAGCCCCTCTAGAGACATCCTTCTATAGACTTTGATTCTCAAATGATATTTGAGGCATCCCCGTTCTCCTATGTTTTTCACATGTTTTCTATGGAATGCGGATGAGAACAGGAATGCCACAAATATCATTTGATGCAACTCCAGCTTTGTGGGAACGGCTCATTGGAAGTCGCTGGGACATCCCCTACATGAAGGGACCATTCTTAGGATATTCCCAGCAAGAAAGGCACTAGTCTGCCATTCCTAAAATTTGGTTCTATGTTGGAGCCATTGGTGAAATTCATTTGCTTGCCAATTCTTGTTGGAAGATAGAGTCATTAACCTTTGGCCCATTACAATGTCAACCTACAAAGACAATTAAAGCATTGGATAAAGATGCACCCTTTATACTACAACAAACCTTTCATAGGTTGTTTGAGACAAATAAAATGCAAGCTGAGTTAAGTTCACTGTTATATATCCATAAATAGAAGTTCCTCCTCAACTGTACATTGTATATATTATAACCACTAACATAATGATGGCATGATCTGGTGAGAAGGCTTCATTAACTGAATTACATTATGTTATATGGAATTGTCTTGATTTACTATCGAGTACTCACATGTCTGTTTAAGGTTAAAAAATTAGTAAACTACATTCAAATGCATGCTAGTCACATTATTTTCTATTAGACAATTATATTGTAGATAAGTAGGCATTATGCTGCTGGACAATTTTTCAACTTATGAATAATTACGGGTAACCAAAAAATTTGGTTTCTCTGGTAGAACTATTTAGTAGAAAATGAAAATAGATTGCTAGTCTTTGCTTTCAGCTAGGACTAACATCCTTTGAGTTTTCTTCGATCTTCAAGACAAACTATTTCCACTGTTAAAACTTAAATAGATAAAAGGTAGAGGGTAGGCAATATTTAGCTAGCCAGAGGCCAAGAATACTTTATGTAACCCAAAGTATAATGATGAACAACTATAGCTTGTATTGAAACACTTGCATATAGGCAATGAAGCACATAAAGTTCCATCGTAAGTTGCACATGTACATAATCAAAATGTTTGCTATTAAATAATTTAAGAATCAATACACATTTTAGCCTAGGAGACCATGACCATATACAACGATGACAATAGAAAAATTATTTCCCAACTTAATATTAAACCTCAGTTTGATTTTCTTGCTTATAATCCAGGAAAACATGGTAAGAATGCCTGTAGATCTGGAGGAGGAGCTCAGAATGATGGCTCAAGAAGTCTGTGGTTATGTGGAAGCTGTTCTGAATAGTCTTGCTGCAAATGTTCCCAAAGTAAGACATCCATGTGGATGAGCACACAATACAACCATACAAAATCTCAGTGTTTATTCAGTCCATGATACTTGAATTGATGATTTGATGATTTACAGGCTATGGTGCTTTGTCAAGTTGAGAAAGCCAAGGATGAAATGCTGACCCAACTTTATAGCTCAGTCAGGTAAGGTTTAATGATAGAATGTGGTTAAGGTACATCAATAATTAGTTTGATTATTTTCCCATTTCTGTATTTTGCCAGACTGATTTTGATTTTCACTTGAAATCGGTGCTCATAGTACACCAAGGATTGAAGAACTTCACCAAGAAGATAAGAATGCAAAACAGAGATGTTAGTGCTACCCAAAACAGGCATCTTTGTTGTCGAAACTTACCAGGCAATTAAGTGTCCTGGGCACATTTGTAAGTTATGATCATTACATTAGTGTAATAATCATTACACTAGTCTTAAAATGAAGTTCCAGCTGAGGATCCTGCATGTTCAAATGACGTGAATGCATTTTTAGAAAATATAAGTGTGTTGCCTTATTATTTTCAATGTTGCTTTCTAGAATTGTTTTTTCATTTAGATTTAAAATTACTTTGTTGTTAGGGTTCAAAATAATGGATTTATCTATTTTTTATTTTGTTGGTATCCATAAGCAACAAAGATTTAAGGTAATTAAAATCACTATTTGTGAACTTTGAATGTGAAACTACTTTGAAAGAACATTCAAAATGATTTTATTTATTTATTTTTAAATATTTTTTCATATTGTCTCTAGAGAGACAATAGTTTGAATTATGGACATATAGTCTCTATAGAGACAATATGTTTTTAATCTCAGCTATTATCTCTAAAAAGACAAACATGTAATTGTCTCTAAAGAGACACAAATAAAGTTGTCTTTAGAGAGATAAATGAAATTGTCTCTTAATATACAATAATTCTTGTCTTTATAGAGACAATAATAATATGTATTCTATATTGTCTTTATAGAGACAAATTTTTGAGACATTATATTTTGAGACACCCGCTTAGAGATAATATTTAAGACAATACACAAGTTTCTTTTTGTCATAAATTAATACAATTGACTCAAATATTGTCTTAAAACCCTCCTACATGTAGTAGTGGATGATGTCTTTCTCCTAGAGGTAGTATTGAGCTTAATCGAGTTGAGCAGAAAGTCTTGGGATCCAGTTTGAAAAGAGATGAAAGGAGGTCTGCATAGAGTAAAGGAGTAGTGACTTCATGGATGTGGAGCAGTGATTGTGAAGTTTTAGTGAAAGGAATAATTTCTCAATGCAATGGTAGTTGGACAAGGACCGATTAATCGTGGTGGATTTCGGTGGATGATAGTTCATAGATTCGTGGAGAACATAGTCTTCTGAGCTAATTAGTAGGATCAAGTCTCCAGGCTAATTAGAGTAACCTAATTGTTTATGAGGTTGAGTCTCCATGCTGATGGGAGTCAACAAATCTATGTAAAAGACATACTTTTCTTAATAGAAGATTCAAAGCAGTGCAGCAGTAGCAAGGGTGGTTTTTTTCCCAGTGGAGGGTTTTCCACCATATATCTTGTGTCCCGTGTGTGATGATGATTTTTGTTGTTGTTCTTTGATGGTTTGAATTTAGTATATGTTGCTTATATGTTTACATGTTTATTGTTTACTCACATGCTACTAACATATTGTGAGTTGCTGCAATAACAAGTGTGTGATTTAGTTGAGAAGTAATAAAAGGAAAATATTGATTATAAGTCACTACTGATTCAAACCCACCCCCCCCCCCCCCCCCCCCATTAGTGCTCAAAGGTTTCCAACAAAATACCATGGACATCATCCATCCAAGTTGTAAAGATACCATTTAATGGATCAATCTTGTAGTCTTATAGTACTCCTTGAATAAACACAACAATGTATTTGAAACTTAAAGAGAACCAAGAAAGAAAAGGCTCTAAATGTCAACACAAACACTTCATGAAAGATACTTTTATTAGCATAGAAAGATATCCTATTCAGAAACACAACACTAATACTTTAGAGGAGAAATGAGGCATGTATTTATAGAATACGCCTCCAACATCTCTCCCTTTTTGACACCTTAAAATGAGCAAAGGAAAAAACAAAAATAATTGACTTGTCATCCACAAATCCTTAGAGAATAAGTCGAGAACTTTGAAAATGGTATTTTCATTGCTTTGAAACCCTTAGTTTCACAGTTCATGAGGTAGTTCATGTTTCCCAATGCACATGACACCCTCTCCAAGGAAAAAGAAGGCGCAATGCACTCATTAATTCCTCGTCTATGCATGTCATGTTGGATTTGGTGGAACAACCCTAAAGTATTATTTCAATGTTTATTTCATTTTAAATGCGTTCGAATTCTCTCCATGATAGGTGTGGGGGTTTATTGATGTCATGGAAAGTTGTTTGAGTGACTTAAGGGTGTAATTATGTCAAAAAATTTAGTCCAAAGACCTATAATTCCAAACTTTTTAACATAATTCTACCCATAAGTCACTCGAACAACTTTCCACATCATCAATAAAACTCCACACTTATCATGGAGAGAAGTGGACCCCATTTAATAATGAAATAAACATTGAAATAACATTTCATAGGTGTTCCACCAAATTAAACATGGCATGCATCAAGAAGGCATCAATGAGTGCAATTAGCCTTCTTTTGCCTTGGATATGGTGCCATGTGCATTGGGAAACATAAACTACCTCATGAACTATGAAACTACATTGGGAACTATGAAACTAGGTGAACACATGTAGAATCATCTCCAAGAGTCCATGACCAAAGCGTGTTATGTACATAAAGTAAAGTGGTTCAAATGGGGAACAAATTGGTGTGCTAAACATGGGTATGAAAATTGTTACAAAGCATAATCACCTTTTACATTGAAAATATAATAAGTGAGTAATGAGAGGCTATGGTAAATCATGTGTCTAAATAAATCCACACCAAGACTTTTGTAAGCCTACCTGGGATATTAAATGCCCAACCAAATAGGGAGTTACCACTTGTTAAGTGGTAGTCAATACATAAATAGCATAGGGGCAATGAAAATGGGGACTAGAAGGACTAGCCATAATTGTCTAAGGGGATCTATGCTACCAACTAGCCAACAATTGTACATAGCTCATCCTATTATGGCCAATGCATTACAAAAATATCATCATATAGACATAATTTTGGCTTACAATGGTGTTGTCATCAAGTGAAAAAAGGTAGGGGACACCAAGGTGTAATAACACCCATTGGAGCACATGCTTTAGGGGGGTCATTGGAGCCCTAAGAGTCTTGTAGGAGAACTATTAAACACATCTCATGAAGTATCCTTTCATCAAATCCTTTCCTGGGTACAATGTCACCTTGGAACTTCAAATGTGTACCCTTAGAGTGTAGTGTTTCACACATTTGAGCTTACTTGTGTTTATAGTAGGTTTTTTGTAAAGATTTAAGCCCACACTTGTATTGTTGGCTTTCCTTAACTCTCATATATAAAGAGGGGGATGTTAATGAGAAGTGCTAATTCTTCTCAAATAACACTCTCGAATCTCACAAGGATAGGAAAGATAGTCAAGATTATTAACCTAGGTTTATAGTCTTAATAATTATATAACCATATTTTAATACCTAAATATTTAAATATCAAATATGTTGGAAACATTGAGAGGGAGGTGAATCAATATTTCTCTTCAATTATTTATTTTAACATCATAGAGCATTATATCCATATTAACATTAACAATACATCAGTAAACAACACATTCAAATATGCACAAACATCAAGACAATAGACAACAGATTTTTAGGTGGAAACACTTATGGGAGATAAACCGCCAAACACTTCTTAATATTTTCCTTTAACAAAATTTACATCAATATTTTCAGCGCCAACTAAAGGGCACTGCTACAAATAGGACTAAATTACAATGACATAGTTCGACAATATGGCCCATATTGTTTTAAAGGTCAAGAAAAATGTCATTCTTTTAAGTTTTGGCGATGCAAAGTCCCTATGTTTGTCACAATTCCAATGGCCTAATTCTATGGCGTTGGAATTGCAACAGAACATTTATAGATCATCTCACATGTGACAACAAATGCAATTTGTTGCAATTGCGACTTCTAATTTTAGAAGTCGGAATCGCGAGGAATGGCATCTACCATCTCAATTGCAACGACAAATGGCTTTCTACATTTCGATGTCAATTTGACCATTAGTTTGAAGGTCATCTTTAAATTTGACTAGTGATCTAACCTTGCAATTGCAATGATAAATAAATATATAAATATCCCACATGTAAGAGATGTTGCAACATCTTTGATATAACTACAATAATTTTGAAAGGTTATAAGGTCTTTTTTATGAGTGAAAAATAGATTTTGTTTTATATAATTGTTTTGTGGATGGGAAGAATGTAAAAAAAATAGCTACAGAACTAATTAGCTAGGGGTCAATGATGGGACATCTTATAGGAACATTGTTTATAGCTATGAATCATCATTGCAATAACAACAAAGTGTCATTGAAAATTGTGTTAATATTTAGTAATGGGAGGCTCCAACCCCCTGGTTTACAGGCTCCAACCTGAAGGATGCTCCAATGCCCTGATTTACTAACTCCAACTGGAAGGACACTCCAACACCCTAGTTTACGAGCTTGAACCTAAAGGATGTTCCAACACATTGTTTACCAGCTGCAACACTTGCCCTGAAGTCTCCAACGTTTAGCTCACCACAACAAACCATGTTTCATATATTTTCAAACTCGATCCACTTGTGCTTGATATCAATACAAAACAAATTGCAATACAATCTTTGTTGGTCAAATATGCTTCTGCTCAATATCAATACCAAAACCTAGTTGGACGAGGTAGTAGCACCAAACGCACTCTACTCAACAATTGATGTCAATAACGTTATCATATTACATCTGCTCTAAAGATCAAACCCTAGCTTCTCTACTCAAGTTGCATCAACCTATCATTAATATTGTACTAGCATCCCCTGCATTAATGTACTAGTATATCAAGTCAAACCCTAGTAGTATTGTCCTAACATATCAGTGGTGATATAATACATATGCTTAGTATACTAGTAATACATCAACCTCTAATGGATGCAAACTCCAGGTCATCAACACCCTAGGTCATCAATCCAACGTTAGTATCAACAAAACTTTCTAATCATAGTAGCATGTGTAATGTTATGAGACCATCACATAAATAGTCTTTTAGCAACTTATTTTATCAATTCAGTAACAAAACCCTAGTTCATCATCAAATCTACTCAAACATCAACACTACCAAGCCTCATCATCTTTAATTTAGAGAAAAACCATAATCAACACTCTCCAACAGAGCGATAACTCCAAATCATCCAAAACATTAACAAGCTACTAACTTATCCTCTAAACAAAATTGGAGATTATGATCATTTAAATATTAGATAACAAGACTTTCTAAATCTCCATAAGCATTCATCATTAAACCTTCATTACCATGCTTCTTTCAGAACTCAATTCCGACCAATATTAACCAAAACTTAACCATTATAGATTAATTATTCTATGCAATGTTCCTTTTAGAGCCATTATACAAATTAGCAATTTTACTTTAATAACAAAAAGGTATATTTTTTTACTATTTAATAATTCGATGGAATGAACCTTATCACATTAAACAAAAAGTAAATGTGTGACCTCTTCACCCTAGAATTGAATCTCCGCACTGTCATTGGATTATGCTTGCCATGTGTCCAACGAATCTGTCATCGATAGATAATACTTTACGTTCTTCCAACGTGTCAACTGAATCAGCTACGTGCATGAGATGAACCATCTTGGCCATCCACAAATGCAAGCGACAAAATTACGTTGCCATACTCATTCAATTCAAATCAATGTCGACGAACAAATTAAGATTAGTCGGCTTCCACATTGCCTGCCTTTTTTTTTTTTTGGGTAAGTTACGACAAGGTGAGATGAGACCTCACACTCGCACCCACGGTTAGAACGATCCATATGCTATCAATTGCTCAACATTCAACTTTTATTGTTCTACCTTTACTCTCGGTATCCGCCAACTCGGCCTTCACTTTCACAGAGTTTACAGTGGTGACCGTGTATAATTTGGATAGGTGAGGCCTCGCACTTGCACAAAATAGGAAGCCCGCACATGCAATATCATGGATGTGTTAACAAAAGCGATGCCAACAAAATGAAATCGCAGACCACTTCAATTAGAATCACGATCAAGCAATAAAGACAGAAATGTGCTACTTCACATCACGCCAATGTTCGTATTTCTAGCATTTCAGCACTCGGATCCTTCAAAAAAACATACCAATATAGACATTGCAGAACCCTAGACTATTGTCAAATATTGATATTACCGAATTGTAAAATTTTATCGTAAACAGATCAGTATAGATCTATTTTAAGTACATATCTAATATGAGCCATATTTATATTACTGAATTGTAGAACTTTATCATAAATGGCATAGATCTATTTTAAATACAGATCTAATATGAGTCTAGAAAGATCAAATTTATTGATGTGCAAATTTTTGACAGTACACAATATAATGCTATTTTTCATTGTTTAAATTATATTTTTGAATGTTAAATAGAATATATATAGGACCAAATAAAACTTAATGTTATTTTTCATTGTTTAAATTGTATTTTTTAATGTTAAATATATGACCAAATAAAAGTTTTAACCTTGAGACCATAAATTTGATTCGAAAAATAATATCTCAACCATTGGATGGGGAGTTTTTTTAATTTAATTTTGAACCCCACCTTCGCCCGAGCCACTAATAAGTTGCCACATCACTTTAGCATATGGGGACTTTGATTACAAGAGAAGGGCTTCAATTTTGATGAAAAATATCTCCCTAATCGAGATAAACCATGAGGCATGCCATATACCCTTGGAATTGGTACAACAAGGAGAACATGATGTTGATGGGCATTTGAGAAAACTTACTATTTCTTGACTTCAAATTCTTCAAGAAGTGTGGACCATCTAGGGTTCCTTGTCATCCTTCCAAAACTTATAGTCAATTGAAGTTTCCAACTAATGTAATTGATGACATATATTAAGAGCATTCAAGAATAGATGTTAACATCAATAGCAACACCATTCAACAAAGTCCTTTGTCATATATATATATATATATATATGGGAATATGCAGAAATTAAAATATATAAATGAAAGAATAGTACAAGTTAAAAAGGAAAAGCTTGCTTAAAATGCAAATGGATAGCAATAAATCAATAACAACTCAATGTTACAATAAGCCAAAATTTGAAAGAAAACAACTATATATGTGTATGTATGTATGTATGTATGTATATCAAGACGAATCTGAGTTACAATTGAAAATTTATCTTTTCAAACACCTATAAGAATTAGGATCAAACAAAATCCTTAGAAGCCAAAAATATAAAAAGATTTATACAATGGAAACTAGGTGCTCAAAGAAAAGAATAAATACAAAAATATGCATTGGATCACTTCAAATAACCATCAAATATCAAATTCAGGTAAAATCAAAATTTAATTAGTATTTAAAAATCATAACTTCTAAATAAAATGAATAGAAACTTAAATCAACCTTGAAAAACATTACATAGAATGAAAATCTATATTTTTTTTTGCTACCTTATAAAGATGTCCCCTACTATCAACCAGAGATTTTAGTTCCAAAAAACATAGAAAGGGAAAATGGATAAAATGATAATTATCTTTCAAAACTTAACCATACCTTCACACGGAATTCTCCTTTTTCCATTCGTAATTCTTCTCCCAATTATCTTTATGTAGACCATTTTGGTAGTTAAACTATCCCTTAACTAAAATCTGTTTGTTAATTTCATAAGAAAATATAAATATGTTTTAAAGGAAAAGGGGGTTACAAATTTATTTTATAAATAATAACTATAAGTAGGTGTGATTTTGCTAGAGTCTTTTAATACTTATCAAATGTATATATTTTCACCCTAGAAGCTCTCATTCATAATTTCACTTTCTTTGAAAAGTTGGAGAGAGGGAGGAAAAATATTGGCATGCATACTTTGTCTAAGGCCATTTTTAATATTTATCAATAAAAAAAAACAACTACAACAAAGCCACATTCAACACAAACCTTTATAAAGTTGTGTGAGTCGAGATTTATACCTCTTGAGCGAATAGTTGAGAAACCAACATGCAAAGTGGTTCCAATTTCATTAAGATGAGAGCATAACTACCAAAACCAAGGAATGAAAAATGAGTGATGCATTTGGATTCACAAGACAAGTAACCAACTCCAATGCAAGCCAACTATAAAGTTGGTGCAATAAATGACACTTTACATCAATATTAATGCATGGGCATGTGTAGTGACCACATCAAATCACACTACCATTGAATTCATTCATCAACCTATATCAACTTCATACCATATCCATGCAATATCACCTCAAAATTGTAACATGTCATTTCTACTCAATGCAATATGTGCATATGTGGTCAAGGGTAGCCTTTATATCCCTTGTGGCTACAAAACTTTGATACATATATATTACCACCTTTTACCAATGCTTGCAGAGTGAACCCTATATCATATATGGAAGGATAACATTAACACCCTAGTGCATAACTTTTACACTAGATCTTTGTATCTATATGATCACCATCATAAAACTTTTAAACCATATTTACAAAACAATGTCATATGCATTTTCACTTGTTTTGAAGTACGAAAAATAAACCTCCTTTATGAAAAATGTGTCATGATCAAGTATCACATCATAATCTTATCACAAAAAATATGAAATATATGTGGACTATAAGAAAGATATACTCCCAGTGAGAGCATAGTGACCATCATTGTTTCATTTCTTCATATCACATACATATATATGCATATAAAACTTATTTTCATCATAGGCAAAGAGCAACACATATGATGCACAAATGAAGCTATCATATCATCATTGCATACCATGTAAATAATTGTTATGCCTTAGCTGAATTTTTTTCTTAGGGACCCAACCTTCTTAAGTTCTTATTATTTCACATAATAGTAAGACTGCACAATTCTTTTCAAGTCTTCCAAAATCATAGGGGTATATGTGTCAACAAAAAGAAAGAATATTTTTGTTAGTATCTTTATCATTTTGTTTAAGAGATATGAGGAGTGTACCACACTAGCATCTTTCTATTTGTACTTTATCTCTCTCGAATTGGAGGTGCCAAAGTTTCCTAGAGCGGTTGGAGCATCTTAAATACTAGGATTAGGATTTCATCCCTTAAAGACAATGGAATTAGGATTTCATCCCTTAAAGACAATGGAATTAGGATTTTGTAAGTTAAACCTTAGATTATCTTTGTTGAGGATGAGGAGAAGAAAAAGATATCTTGTGTAGAAAGACTTGCCAATGTGATGCTTGATTGTTAGAGCTTTGTGGTGTTAGCTAGGGTTTGACTTTCTATATTTAGGTTTTGGAGAGCTTGGAGGGTTGTCACAACTTGCGGTAAGTTAAAATTATGTGTTTGAACTTCATCTCCTACATGTGTGTGTATAATTTTTTCATCAATTCAAAATTGCCTCATTGATATATATATCAGTGAGGCAATTTTGAATTGATGAAAAAATTATACACACACATGTAGGAGATGAAGTTCAAACACACACTTTTAACTTACTGCAAGTTGTGACAACCCTCCAAGCTCTCCAAAACCTAAATAGAGAAAGTCAAACCCTAGATAACACCACAAAGCTCTAACAAGCAAGCATCACATTTATGGATTTTCACCTATCTTTATCTTTGTGGTTTGATAATTTCCAAACTAGTATGTCTTGCTAATTTGATATAAGTTAAAGTTAAAGTTGGTAAGGATATTAACTTTGATATTGGAGATATTAGTGAAGATTTATTGATGTTATAATGTACATTTTAGATCTAGTTTATGCTTGATAAGATTGCCCAAGAGGAATGAAACTTGTTGGTGCACATTTAGTATATTTTATCTTAGATTTACTTGTTGATTGGGATTGAAAAACAATGGAATATTATATGCTATTTGCTGTTGTAAATAATATTTCAAACCATGCCTAAAGTTGAATATTCCTAGGGTTAATATCTTAGAAACTTCCAAAGTTGCATTAATTTCCTTGGAACTATAAATTTCTACATGGTATCAAAACCAATTTCATTGAGATCACTCTTTTGGTGAAAGAGGGAGTTGGTATTTCAATTGTGGTGTATTTGAGAGGTTCTTAACCTTGCTAAGTTTGTTGAATGTGAAATCCTAAGCCATTTCAGAGAAGTTCTTGAATGTTAGAATGGTTTTGTCTATTTTATCTCTTGTTGATTTTTGAACTTGAGGATTATTTCAAGATGTGTAAGATAACTCTCAATATTAGATAGTGTGATTAGTTAGATTGAGCTTCCAATTTGTTTCAAGGTAGTTTAGATTACAGATACTTATGGAGGAAATTTAGAAGCATGTTATGCAAGTGGTTTTGTAGCAAAAGTTTCATGTTTCTTTACTTTTAATTAATTATTATGTATATATATTATATATATATTTATATATATAATATATATATTATATTATATATATATTATATATATATATTACACGAATGAGACATTAAAATAAATGATATTTTACAATGAAAAGTTTCCTTATATTTATAGGCATTGTCATGATCCAACATGTAAAGTAAGGTTTTTACAAATGAACATTTTAATAATACATTAAAGTCCAAAGTTCTAGTGTGTGTGTGTGTGCATTAATAATTTTATTTTAGATACATAACATTGTCGCATCCTTTAAGGTGCTTGATCCTCAAACCATTGTAATATGTTCTAACCTTGATGTGAGTTCTTGTTTAGACTTGTCATCAAGTATTTTAGTCCTTCTCAAGAGTTGAAGGTCACATATCTTAAAAGAAGTGAACATATTCATCCGTAGCATTGACCACAGTGAAAATTGAGTGGCCAAAACTCGATGCAAGCTCTGGCTCATTTTAAATCTCATGTGAGAATATTGATCCATTAAAACTTGTAGACATCCCTCAATTATAATTCCACGGTTGATTGGGTTGATGAACAAGAGCAAGAGCAAAAATCGCACCCCTTCATAGATTGGGCAAGTTGAGCATCGGGGTCTCAAAGTGTCACCATCCAAGAACAAGTGCCTCATGAATGGCTTGGAAGAAGGCATGATCGTGCCCTAGGGAAGGAGAATGCTAAAGGATCCAATTAGTTTAGCATCATATTATTCGTTCTTTGATGTGAATGTGCTTATAATATGAAACACCAATAGTTTCATCCCATGTTTAGGTGACATCAATGCCAACATGAATTCAACACCAACATTGTTCTCATCTAGATGGTTATTCCTTATGTTGATTGATTAATATGTATATATCTTGTTGCATTTAATTATCAATCCATAGCACATGAAATTGTGAAGTACCAACACTATCTATACACAATTAGCCTTCAGAAACACTCTTGCATGTAAGCAAATTTACTAATGAATTCTCAGTGAAAAATACAAAACAAAATCAAAGCAATTGCAAGTTTATATTGCTTGAGACAAGTTTCTCCAGAATCAATGATGTAAAAATTCAAGTCAAAACAATCTTTTGTAATCAAAGATCACTTGCTACAATTGGTACTTTGTTCCTAATCATATGATTCAATTTTGTTGAGTTTGTACTCATAGTCAATTATAAATGATGCATTAAAAAACTAAACACAATCAAAAGCAAGCTTAATCACTCATGGCAAGGATCATTTACTTGATCATTAACCATGCTACTGGAACCATGTTGTCACCAAGTTACCTCTTGACATGCCTTAGGTACTTCTTTCCATGAATCATTGGTCATGTTGTTAACAAGATTTGATTATAGGAAACGCACTCGTGGAAAATTAAAAAAACAAAACAAAAACAATCATGAAATTGGAATTGCATAAAGTAAAATAAAGCAAAACACCACCACGATCCATTTGAAGTGATTTCAAGCTCCCAAGAACAAGGCGTGAAATTAACTATAACATCATAAAGTAAATATAAACATATTATATTTAAACCTAGATAATGACAATCTATGTGAAAGGAAATATTGAGAAGTTTCATTCTATTCCCTTATAAGTTGGACATATGCTCCAAGAGTCCTCCCCTTTAAAATGGAGAAGACACACTTATTTATAGATAAAGTTTCCTTAAAACTAAAATAACTAATAATAAATTCAAATTCGCAAATATTTCATGCGGTTACATTCATTTGTTAATAATTAGCAAGTAAATATCTCTAAATATATTCACATGAATATCTCCAACACATTTGATAACAATTATTATCCAGAGCTCCAAGATTCCTTCCATGTCCAAGACAATTCATTAATGATCTCAAATCCTCATCAAATCTTCAAAATTTGAAAAGAAAATTTGAATAAGTGAACAAAAATTGCATTATTGCTAACTCTAAATGTTTTTGCAAGCATCGACAAACTAACCCAATTTTCAAAGATAAATAAAAGTATGTTATTTTTCTAGTATTTAGTCATAATTTACTTAAAATAGAAAAATAAATGCATTGAAAATAATTCAATCCAATCCCACATACAAACATAAAAATGAAGTAAAATGGGGTAAAAAAAAAACAAAAAGGGATTAAAAATCAAGGGAAAGGTTGTGAAAAGATGGTGAAAAGTGTGAGGAGATGGTAATTTTCATGACTCAACACCTCCCTTCATTTTTTGGTGACTAATGTCTTAACCATTTGATTAATCTTGGCTTCAAATAAGAAAATGTCATTCATTTTCCCCACATTTATTATTACTCTAACATTTTTGAAATTGAGTTATAATTTCAGTATGAACCTTCTACTTGTTCATTGCATCATTCTTTGTTTGTTTTTTACAATGTTGAGATATTTTATGTTTTCTAAAGCTGCAAACAATTTCCCCTTTTGGTTTTAATGAGTCAATTATTTCATAGCAAATTTCATGATTCTTCATAAACTCTTTTTCTGTCAATTTCAACTTAGATAACTCCAAAAATGGGAATACAAGAAGATAAAAACCTTTTTGCTAGTGGGAGCTTGAATCATTTGGAATAAACATGAGTTTTCTCTCTATCATAGTGACAACACTTTGTATGCAGTCATTTTCTTCCATGAGAGTTTTCATAGTTTCTTCAAAGGCATCCACTATTTCTTTTACGATGGGTTTGATATCATGTTTTTCATTTTTGTGATAAGTTTCTAGCTTTTCTTTAATTCCTTCATATCAATATGTTTTATGTTAATTTCATATTTTGATCATTTCTATGTTTAAATCCTAGTTACTTGTATTTCTTAAGAGAGATATCCTTGATACTTCCCTAATTGAGATTGAGATTGAAGTGTAATTTTCTCCAATGTTTCCATTATTATATTGAACCTCTTCACGTTTTCACCATTTACTTCTTCTCTTTCAATATTCTCTTTCTTTTTGGATGTGATTATACCAGCCTAGATCCATCTTACCTCTAGATCTATCAAGTGCCGAGAGGGATCAAATCTATCGAGGTGCAAACTTCTTTTTTGAGTGAAAAACTTGAGGAAAGGTTTTCACATCGAGATATTTGATCCCTCTAAGCGCTTGATAGATCCAGAGTTAAGATGGATCTAGGTTGGTTTCAATCATGTGCGGCCAAAGAAAATCTAATGAACATATGACTAATTTTATCAACAATATGTAAATTCATTTAATATTAATATAATCATTTTAAATATATTAAATATGTCTCATATTAATATGGTCATTTTAATTTTAAATTATCTTAGTTACCTTAGTTTGTTGAGATGATAAATATTGTTAATAATTTTAATGGTGAAATAAAAAATTTGAATATAAAGTGACAATGTAATAGTGTTGAATGATAAAAAATGTGAATAATAAGAATATAGTCAATTATAAATAGTCTTCATTGTGACTAATCTCAAAATATTTTCTTCTACTATTCTTATTGTCACCCTTGTTACTTTTGTCATCTTTTCATATCAATTGTCATCTTTTCATATTGATTATATGAAAATGAAAAGTATAATCGTAAACCATTTAAATCTTTAGCTTGAGCTATTGTAGTAAACACCATACATTGGCTCTCTTTCTCTCCAATATTACTAGGTTGAATTACTATAACACATAAAGCAATGTACATTGTCAATAATGTTTTGTGCTTACACTTAAATCAATGCACAATGTTAATCCAATCACTTTAAAGCTAATGTACCATCATACATCCAATTACATCAAATCAGAAATCAACATCTACACTGAAATCAATGCATCTAATGCAAAAAATCAAATAAGATTAGAAAATAACATTTACATTAAAATCAATGCATTTAATGCAAGCAATCAAATAGGATTAGAAATCAACATTTACACTCAAACCAGTGTATCTAGTGCAAGTAAGCGAATAAGATTATAAACCAACATATACACTAAAATCAATGCATCTAGTACAAGAAAATAGGATTATAAACCAAAATATACACAAAAATCAATGCATCTAGTGCAAGCAATAGAAGAGGATTAGAAGTTACCATCTACATTGAAATCAATACATTTAGTGCAAGCAATCAAATAGGATTGGAAATCATCTAAATTGAAATCAATGCATCTAGTGCAAGCAATAAAATAGGATTAGAAATCATCTACATTGAAATCAATGCATCTAGTGCAAGCAATCAAATATCATTAGAAATCAACATCTACACTAAAATCAATGCATCTAGTGTAAACAATCAAATAGGATTAGAAATTACCATCTATACTAAAATCAATGCATCTAGTGCAAGAAATATGCTTCCCTCTATCCCCTCTCCATCTATATCTATATCTCCCTCCATGTCTCCTTCTTTGTCTCTCTATCTCAACCCCTCAAACGAACACTCTCTCTCACTCCATATATATCAATATCTTTGTCCCCCCCCTCCCTCTCTCCATCTCTCTCTTCTTCCATCTATTAAATTTCCATCTATATCTCTATCTCCCTTTGTCTCTCTATATCACCCCCAAAACCTACACTCTCTTTCTCCAATCTATCTATCTATCCCTCCCTCCTCCTCTCCCTCTCTTACTCTCTTTTCCCCTCCTATCCCTCTCCCTCACTTCTATCTCTCTTTCCTCCTATTGTCCTCTCTCCCTCTCTTTCCATCTTTCTTATCACTCTCTTTCCCTCTCTCTCCACCTCTCTCTCTCTCTATTTCTTTCTTCTTAACTCCCTCTCTCCCCCCCTCCAACTCCATCTCTCTTTCCCTTCCTATCTCCACTCTCTCACATCCTCTCTCACCCTTTCTCTCCCACCTCTCTCTCTCTCTCTCTCTCCAACTCTGTTACCATATGCCTCCCTCTCTCTTCTCTCCTTTTCTTCCCCATTCTCTCCATATCTCCTTATTTATCTCTTTATCTCACCCCCAAACATACACACTCTCTCTCCATCTCTTCCTTGTCACTCCCTCTCTCTCTCGACTTCTCACTCTCTATGTATTTCTTCTTCGCTCCCTCTCTCCCTCTCCAACTCCATCTATGTATCCCTCCCTCTCCCCTCCTCTCTCTCAAGTTTAATCTCACGTACTTCCTCTCTCTCCCTTTCTCTCCTACCTCCCTCTCCCTTCCCCCATCTCTCTCTCTCTCTCTCTCTCTCTCTCTCTCTCTCTCTCTCTCTCTCTCCCTCTCTCTCTTTGCCCTCCAATCCCTTCTCTCTTTCTCTCTCTTTGCCCTCTAATCCTCTCTCTCTCACTCTTTTCCCTCAAATCCTCTCTCTTTCCCCATCTCTCTCTCTCTCTCTCTCTCTCTCTATGTTACTATATCCCTCCCTTTGTCCTCTTTTCTCTCTCCTTCTCTCCCCCCTTCTTTCTACCTCTCCTTCTTTGTCTATTTATCTCACCCCTAAACATACACACTCTCTCTCCGTTGTCACTCCCTTTCTCTCTCCACTTGTCACTCTTTATGTCTTTCTTCTTCCCTCCCTCTCTCCTCCTCCAACTCCATATCTTTATCCCTCCCTCTCTCCTCCTCTCTCGCAAATCCTCTCTCTCATCCTTCCTCTCCCTCCCTTCTTCTCCTACCTTCCCCTCTCTCCCCCCATATCTCTCTCTCTCTCTCTCTCTCTCTTTTTGCCCTCCAATCCTCTCACTATCTCCCTCCCTCTCTCCTCTCCCACCCCCCGTCCATATTTGTTTCTCCCTCTCCCTCTCTTACCCTTCTCTGCCTCTCTCACTCCTCTCCCTCTCTCTTTCTTTATTCTTCCTCTCCCCTCTCCTTCAGTTTATCTCCATCTCTCCCTTTCCACCCCTATTTTTCACCTCGATCACCTCTCTATTCTTTGTTCTTCGCACATCCCTCCCATAAAATCAGAGTTAATATATCAAGGAATAGTAATATATATATATAAGACAAATTTATATTGTAAATTAACCAAAATTTATTAATTTAATAGTATTAATAAATATATAATAAAGTATAGATTAATAATAATATTAATATTAGGGTTAATAATGTTTGTATGTATGGTATTAAGTAATAATTTGGCCCCTGTGTGTATTGAACCCCATAGAACTTGGTATAATAATTAGATGTTGATTCTATCTATATTTTTTTATTTTTTTACCATACCTATTTTATATTTATTTATTTACCAAACCTCTTTTATAAATA